>CM053783.1:291878293-292153293 GCA_028749045.1 Cupressus sempervirens | reverse complement strand
ATATTAAAGAAATTTTTTTAATATTCAAGCTAATTAAACTTTAAATAAATAATATAGTTTTATATTTATAATTAATAATTTGTTTAATTAGAATGAGTTTAAAAGGTTATTGGGATATTCAAGTTATCAATTATTTTGGTTCTTTCTCAAAATCGTAAATTGAGCTATTTGAAAATGATAGATGATTTAAAAAGATTAATTTTCCCCAAAGCAGTATAGAGATATTGATTTAAAATATGGAAGGAGGGATCATTTTCAATAAGGTGGCCTTAGGACAATTTAGAAAAAATTAAATTCTAAGAGTCATGGGGAAAATCTATAACTAATATATGGGTTAGTTATAAGGAAGACGAGAAATGTTCATTCATTTGATGCTCAAATCTTAAAATGAAATCTAAGAACCCCACACTTAATTCAACTATGTAATTTTAGCAAACCAAAACATGTGCTTGTATTTTGTGTTTTATCTATGCTTCTTGTTTTGGGTTTTTGGGTTGACTAGATTGTTGACCAGTTATAGGATGTTTACTAGAGGCTCGGGGGTTATGATTGCGATGTCAAGATGATGTCTTTTGATATTGATCTTTTAAACTCAACCATGGTTATGTGATGGTATGTTGATTGATATTGTTTTCAATCTTCTTGTTTAAGCTATGATATATGTAACCTTTTTATGAGTATTGATCAGTTGTATTTGGATTACTTTCTAGTCACTTTGATAGAATTGAATTATTTATCTGATCTTGATGATGTCATGTTTTGACTCGACCATTTTGGAGTCTACAATCAGTATTACTTTGAGATACTTTTTGGTTGCTTGTTGAGAACCAATGGATATAGTTATTATCAATGATACCTTCGGTTGCCAATAGAGAATTGTTGTGGTCATGATTATCTATGGATGCTTTTCAATTGCTCATGGAGATTTGATACTCTTATTGTGAATTATCTTTTGATATTTTTCTAGTCACTTGTATAGGACTATGGTGATTTTTTGATTTATGATTCCATGAGCTTAGGGTAGGTTATCTACATGTAGTGTCAAAAAGTGGCTTGCAATGGGGCCGGGGCCCTATGTGGCTACCAAGGTAACTCATTATAAGTTGTTTTAATAAGTGAAAAAATTACACCTAATATTGACTTAATGAACCTAATAAGATAATTGTTTGTTCTCACCCATGCCTCAAGTGCTAGTACAGACTAGGATGGAAGTAGAGAGAACATTTGGTTGCGACCTTGCATTCTTTAGTATACCTTGTTAGTTTGAGAGGATACTAGTGGATGCATAGGGATCACTAGGGGGCCGGGGTCTATAGAGAGACTACCAGGGTAACTCTAGCATGATCCATGTGATGACACTTTCCCACTTGCATAGTAGGTTTCCTACATGTCTTTGTTGTGCCTCTGGGATTAGATGTCAGTTTGTGATTGGAACCTTTGAGTTAGTATACTTCTAGGATTCCTAGACTTAGAGAGTATTTGTGATATGTGATTGATAGCCTATTTGGGACTTGAGATTAGCTCCTCAGTGTGGTGGGAGTGGACCATTTAGGTTCCATGCAGTCAGGTGGTAGTGCTTTTTCACTCTTATCATTTGAGATCCATCTGAGACACTGTGGCTGATGTAATCTTTGTTGGCATCCATCTTCATTCTATTCATAGATTATGATGGTGGACATGTATCCTTATATTGATGATTAGAATATGTTAGATGATGTTATCTTATGCATTATTTTGCATGATTAGATTTCTTATGCATATGTTGTAGTATGTTAGATTTCTTTCTGCATATGATGTAGTATGTTTTAGGAATGACATTCCTACTATGTTAATATCAATGATCTCCTCAGTGATTTGGGAATGTTACACATGGAGGGATGGCTAGGGCCCACGATGGTCTAATGATGCTATTTATGGTTGGGAGGAACCATGCACTTAGTTAGTTATGTTTTTGATATATGGATATCTTTTATGATGATGTATTATGAATGACATGTGGTTTCATTTACTTATTGCACTTGCATAATGGATTAAAATAGGATGATGTACTTTATATAGTGTAGGTATATTCTCTTAAGCCTTTCATACCCTATGAAATGTATAGTGGATGATTGAGCATTCTGAAATGTAATTGTACTAAAGGGACATTTGGATCAAGTATATTGTTTTAAGAATGTTGTACTTATCATTATTATTTCATGAGGATGTGATGTTAGATGAGATCATGATTAGTTAATTTAGATATGTTTTCAATGTTAAGGGATCCTAGAAGAATGTAACATATTATGTATGTTTATGTATACTTTCAATTGAATGATGTTATTGCTTTCTGATGCAGGAGCATCCTGGGTTTCTTTGTAATCCTGTACATTAGTTCATTCTGCCTAGTTCCCAATTGGGCCAACTTTTCTCACATATAATTTTGGTATAATTAATTATATTTTATGATGGCCAACTTGTGGTTTCTCTATGTTCTAGAATTATTTAGAAGCCATTTTGGCAAGTATAAGTAGGGTGTTTAGGTTTAGGGTGAGGGCAGATTTTTGGGGAGAGTTCAAAAGAAAAGAGATATGTTGATTTAAAAAGCTGATTTGGAGATCTAGAAGTTATACATTTGTAATTGGCCATAAGCCAGAAGGTCTTACAACTGGGCATGCATGCTGAATATTTGATGAATCAATAAATATATCCTTATTCTCTCTTTCCTTGGTGTTGTTCCTCATTTTTTCTTCCATTGTGTTAACTCTTGTAGGGTGGCTTGGATAGCTAGGTGTGCCTTTGGCCCTATTCATTCATTCTTTGCCTGCATCACTTTCACTACTATGTTATGAATGGTTTTAACTTTCATGTTTCAATAAAAAAAAATGCTACCCAACTTAGTGAAACTTTAGGTTAATTCTTTGGATCCCTTGGCGGGGTGTTACACTATAGCTTCCTTAGCCTTCATGTGCATGATCTTCTTCAATAAGGAAATGCAATCCTCACTCTTGGCTTTCTCTACTACTAGGGTAGCTCAATTAACTAAGATATTATCTTTCTCTATTTCAAGCTTCAATACTACATTGCCAATTTTCTTTATGATTACAAGTCCCTCAAATCTAAGTTTTCTACTCCACTCCCTATCAATTTTTCTAAAGTTCTTGTCTTCCTATAACTAGGAGATGATAGCCTAAATGTCAGTGGCTATAGAATCATTGGTGGTTGACATTCCTAAGATGCTTACCAGCAAGGTGACTAATTACCTGATGAAGAAATTAAGTTCATGAATCTTTGCCTTCATTCTAACTTTAGCTTGCTTAAGGATTTTGATTTTTCCTTCTATCACATCATTTGTTAACCTCCATAGGGTGATCTTAGTTTCATGTCTAAATTCTTTGAGATCTATAGAATGTAAGGTGAAATCCTCTGTAGACATTTTCCATTTTTTTGCCTAGGCTAAAATATTGAGTAATAGTGAATCTAAACAATACTTGGATAAATTAACTTGGATTCAAATATTAATTGATCTCTAAAACCTTCACACCTTGCATATTTTTACTCCATATGTATCTTTGAGTGGTTGATGGGAAATCACCTTCATGGGTTCGAAACCTACCAAGGAGAAGGTGATTTTTAGATTTTTGCCAAAACCTAATTATTAAAGAGTGGTATGTTGTGAGTGATAATGGAGTATGATTTATCATTAAATGATAAAATTTGATCTATATTAGACTAGGTACTAACTTACCTAACTAGCACATTGTAAAAAAATACCCACTTGATAAGAGGGAAAGAGGAGGCAAAAAGAAAAAAAATTGATAGAGATCACCTAACCTTAGGGACTTAGACCTAGATGCAAATATGATTGAGGGTTATGATCAGTTTCCTAATAAACAATACTCACTCTTTCCAACAGGTCTAAAAAAAAAGTAGAGCAACAAATGCATCACTTTGTTGCTCCATTAGTAACCAAGGAAGGGCACTCTTATTTATGCATCTCCATTACTATTTGACTCAATGAAATCTTTCACTTAATTATTCGATTCATGAATGTCATTAAAAAATTTGGCAATTTTTTTTCTCTATCACTCCTTCCATCCAATATTTTCCATAGTGAGTCTATTACAACCTTTCCAATATGTATAGCATCAAACAAATGCACGATTGGGAAATCCTTGTCTAGTATGGTAACCTACAAAATTGAGTAGGATAACTTTTTAATCCTCTAGGAAGTTGGTGATTGAGCCTTGATGGCCTTCATGATCTTAAATTAAATCATTACTAAATAAAAGACAATATCAAAATATAAATTTCAAACTTCAAACCAAAAACTAGACATTACCTCAGTGATTTAGTCGATCATATTCCAACTTCCATAGATGAGGTGTCATTTTTCATGGCCTTGATGTTGTCTCTTCTTTCCCATTAAAAAAATGTTTTTGAGTAATTTAATACTTATGATTATTGTAGAGAAAGTTCCTAAACTCATCGAATGCCTACTTTCCTAAACTTCTTGAATGACGAGATTTCATCTTCAGACCACAAATTGGACATGCAAATTTTTCCTTTGTTTGAAGACCTACAAGATCATGTACAATTGGATCATGTAAAATTATCATTTATTACTTAAGCATGCAAAAATAATGTGTAAGCACTATAATAGACTAGAAAATATGTGATCTTAACAATAGAACATACTGCAAAAAATTGTTAGCATAGGGGTATCATGTATTGTCCATACAAGAATTATATAGAATTAAAATTATCTTTTTCCTGGGTAAAAGCACATATCTGTGTCACCGTTTGTGATACAAAAACTTGTTTTGGTGAAATCTCATTTCTCTATCAAAACTCAAATTTTTTCAAAAACTAAAAATACCCTTTTATAGATCTCAGATTCAATATCATCAATATATAAATTTTTGAGTGTTTTGATTAGTTATAATATGTTATAATCTCAAAATATTATAAGTCAATATTTCAACATTTCAGAAGATGCTCTCTCAAAAAATGAAAAAAAATAGTAAATCATATCAAAAAAATAAAAAAATTATATTTATCACTAGAGGAGAGAATCCTCTTCACAAATATGTAAATTTTTTTCAAGAAGGTATAGATTTGATAGCGAAGTTTTGACGGGAGGAAAAAACTATTGGATTCTGACAAGGTCAAACTTGAGTACTTATAACAAAGAAAATATACATCAAAAATAATTATTTCTTTTTTTGTTCACTAGCTATATATGTCATCTATAAAACATTTTTAAATCAGAACAAAAAAAATGATTTGCACATACTTGTTTGACGGGAACTACATCCTATATTTTTTACAGTTAAAAAAGGAACTTCAAAATAAAATAAAATGAATAAATTCTTAGTCAAAAAAATTATAAAAATTATAGGCATAAAATTCATACAATTCTATACATTTCATCAGTTTACATCATCTTCATATTTTAAACACAAATACCATTTTTTTTGTCATTAATGTTGAACTATCACATTCTAATATAATGTTTCTTTATAAAAGGTGACACGGGTTTGTGCTTTTACCCTCCTATTAGTCTAGAGATTTCATACATAGTGGCCCCATTCCATAACTTCAACAACTCATCAATTAGGGGCTCAATATACATGTTCATATCTTTAACTTGGTACTTACCTAGTAATTGAATGAACATAAATATTATGACCATTTTCATGCACTATTTATAAATTAATTTTGATAACTATTAAATGAAAAATACCTAGTAAAATAATTGAAAACATTGTGTGCTCCCTCTTTATGGACATGAAAGGAGGAATGTTATTGTTAATAACAAAAATAGGCCACACTAAGTAAATAGATCTCATATCTCCAATTGGATTGACATTTTCTACTGCCAATAAAAGCTTGAGATTAAGAGGTTCTTCTTTAAAGTGTGCCCATGTTTTTTCTATCTCCTTAAATGCAAAACCAACTGTAGACATTCACATAATTCCATCTTCAATTGTAGTGCATACATGGTAATCAATAAATTCTACCAAGTTGGTGCACCTGAATAATTGTTGAAGATGTGGAATAATGGGAATGTACTGAAGAACCCTATGAGGTGCCTTTTTTGTTATTTGATCTAATTGATATTTACTAATGTAACAATTAGGGAATTATTTTTCAAATTCATGTTATTTATGATATAGAATGTGATCATTGGGACATTCATGTATTGTCTAATACTTCATTCTAATTTGAATCATAATGGTAGATAATTCATGATATGAATGAGGCAAAATTTTTTATGGTGGTAACAAAAACTCGCCTATCAACCTACAACAAAAAATATGAATTATTAATATAATGAATAGTAATGATATGCTAACATTGAAGATGGCAAAAATGACATACCTTTACATACATAACATTGCAACATTGGATCAACCATTCATAACCTTCAAGTTCATCAACAACACTACATCTTCGAGAATAGTTTTTTTGGAGCCTTGGTAATGGGCTTCCATTCCTTCTCATGTATAGGTATATCAAGATCATCTTCATCATAATTATTAGATGTTCTAGTACTATCATCATGAGCATCTTCATCAGTTGTACCAATACCATCTTCTTCAATCTTGTCCTCTGACACATTATCATCTTCTTCCATGGGAGTGTTATCTTCATCTTGGATATTTACACCTCTATGTTCCTCTAGTTGAAAATCCACATTCTCCAATTAATGAAAATCATGGCCCCCTTCAATGTGGCAATGTTGCCTAAAATGATTCTGGATTATTGTGATTAAAATTTTTTGATTCTTTAAGCCCTTACACTTTTTTCAAAGACAATTACATTTATCAACTTTTCTTTGGAACTAAGACCACAATATAGTGATTTTTTGATTATTTTATTATGAGTTCATATTATAAGGCATGGTCTTTGTTCATAGGAAAATATATCTACAAAAAATTGGACATGTTGTACTTAGTGTTTATATTTGAACATAGGGTTTTGAAAGAAAAATGTGGTGTAATTAATGTGTATATCTACAAAAATATTAGACATTTTTAACTTAATGCCTATATCTACACATATGGTTTTTTAACAAAAATCTTGGTCTAATTAATGTGTATATCTTCAAAAATATTGGGCATATTTTACTTAATGTTCATATCTATACATATGGTTTTGAAGGAAAAATCTGATGTAATTAATGTGTATATTTGCAAAAATATTGGACATGTTATACTTAATGTTTATATCTGCACATATGATTTTGAAAGAAAATTTGGTCTAATTAATTTGTATATCTATAAAAATATTGGACATGTTGTACTTAATGTTTATATCTACACATATGATTTTGAAAGAAAAGTTTGGTCACGTTGCTCAAATTCACCCATATTATAATAATCAATGAAAAGTTGTCCACTTACAATGCTCTTTGTTAACTATACAATATAAAATGCTCATTATACAATATTTAATCAACAAGCTCAACACCTTGGTAATTAATTGTTCATATATAGTAAGTTTATAGTCAGCATGGTACACAAGAGATCTCATTACAACATAGTGGTCTTCTACAAATCATTGTGCCCACAATGAGTAATTCGGCTTAGTTGAGGAGAACATGTTAACCCAACTTTATAATCAAGGTATTTTATCTCTTAGCTCCTCAAGCACTACTACACAATCTGAACTTTTTTGTTCTTAATTGCATTCACATCTATGATAAATTCTAATGTATAGTTATTGAAACTATACTTCTCCATGTTGAAATCAAATTTCAAAGATTCACCAATGTTGCTTCTCACTAAGTCCTACATTCATTTCACTCTAAGCTTTTGCTTTTCATGAAAATGTATCTATTTTATTGAGTCAAAAAATGTTTGTGGGTTCTTGTCACTTGAAATGTACATGGTTTAGTATGGACTTTGTTGCCTTGTGGAAGTTTGTGATCTTGTGATAATTGGCATGATGTCTAAGGATGTATGCCATGAACCTAAGTATGAGGGATGTATGAAAAAATCACTTTTTTTTTATAGATTTTTTGAAATATAAATATGAAAAAATGCACATAAAGTTATGTATGAAAATGATTTTTGGAATTTTTGAAATTTTGGATTATGAAAATTTGAAATTAGTAGAAAAATCCAAGAAAATTTTGATGGACTTTAGACTTATTTTAAAAGTTCCTTGTTGGACTATTTTGATCAACTCAAACCTCCATCCCTAAAATAGATGACTAAAAAACAATGAGTTATTCTAGGCTAGTAGTGATGTACTCTCTAGTACAACATATTCATGATTAATTTGTAGCATATTGCATTATGAATTTGTGAATGATCATTGGAGGGAAGTCAAAATTTTAGGGAAACTAAAATCTAATTGAATATAAGCATTTTCATTTCAATGTTTCATGGGAAGGATAAATAGAGTTAAATTTGTAACTTGTTTGAACTAGAAGACTTTCTTATTCCTAGATTTTATCATCTCAAGACTTGCAAGAAATGAAGGAAACCAACCTCCACTTGGAGGAAATCTATGATTAATCTATTCTATAACATGAATAAAGTTCCCATCCTTATTCATGGAACTCAAGTGACTTCATTTTTACCAAGATCTTATCATTGATAAGTAAACTCAGAATAATCTTAATGCCCACTCTCTAGCAATCACACTTATTACACTTATTACACTTATTTACTTATTACACTTACTTAAGTTTACTTAGGTTTATGCATTATTTAATTATTTTGCATTATTTTACTATGTTTATTTGTGAGACACTTAGGAGTTTGTGCACCTTTTTGAGTTTTCATGTTGACAACACAGGAGTACGCAACTCTATTTAAGCACATGGTGTCTACAACACTATTTTTTGTGTCACACCCTTGTAGGCTTATCCTCACATCATCGCACATACTTTTGTGTTTAATGGAGGATAACCCATATCTGGTGGACATGTGCTTGGTTGTATGAAACATCAAGGTGTTGATTATGAGGCATTCTAGATGTATCTTAGAAGCCTTTATATATAGGCACTCCTAGTGTACTCTTAACTATGATGGCATATTGAATACATTGTCATTCTGATCATACTCTCTCTCTCTCTTTGGTCTACTATATGCTTGTGTTTGAGTTCTTAGTTCCTGGGTGAATTTTTCCCTTAGGCAAATTCTTACATGCTATTAGAGCATAAAGACTTTCTCATCACATAGCCATTCAAGACCACACTTGCTTCATCACCTCAGCCCAAATCTAGAGTACTACAAAAATTTGGAGCATCTAGAGCCAAATCTAACTTTTCCATTACGTCTCGAATGAAGAATCGATGAAATTTGACTATAAACTTAGCTATCTTGGCCCAAAGTTGACCGTGAGGCAAAAAAATTTTTGCAAATCAAAACTCAGAGGCCCCGATTTGCAGATTGTGTATGATCTATTTCAGATCTAATTATTTAATTTTTAGATCTGATTATTTTTCTCTACAATTTTATTTTCCATCGGGATATTTTAGAAAATTTAGAGGATTTATTTTTAGCAAACCTGGGTAGTGACACCCCAAATATACCATTTTTGAAGTATATTTTATTATCGTAGGGTTTTTACTTTAATTAATTCAGGTCGTACTCTGCAAAAAATTTGTCATAGCCCTCCAACCGGCCAACAAGCCCGACGACACACCACTTTTGGCAGTCGCAATTCTTACCACCAACGACTACCATCTTCAACATTACTAAAAAAGGGTTTTTCTTTTAAAAAGCACTTTAAGAACTTGTCCCATGCATGTGGGACTAACCTCCATAATCTGGCATTGAATATCCCAAACCTGGCAATGCATTTTGGGTTTTTTGACTCGCTATTGGTGTCCTACTCGCGTGTTCATTTTCTAGTGATGTTGTGTTGTTTTTGAAGATCACTGCACAGTTTTCGGTAGTGAAGTTTAACCCGTGGGATAATTCATCGGCACCATTTTTTGGCTTTTTCAACTATGACAGTGGTTCCTAGCATGGTTTTCAAAGTTTAATTCTCCTACCCTATCAAGGATTTCAGCACGGGTTTTAAGTTTCATGGCAATAATTTAAAATCTGCAACTTGTGCCTAGTGAACACATGAATCTCCTCTACCATGCAAGATAGCAACCGATCACACCTACAAGTTGCCATGTTGTTAAACACCTTACCTACCACATAAGTGAATAGTGACACATCAGTTCCAATATTGCCACATCACCTATGGAAATTAGATTTTTTGCCACATCAACAACATATTCTGTATGTTCTGTATAGTATGGCAAGACACGTCATCTACCACGTCACCCGAGGGCACAAATTTTTTGCTGACATCATCAGAACACTAAGTTAAAATTGATAGTTGTTTGACCATCATTTCCACTCATTTTATTATTACAGTGTAATTTTTTTTGAAATTGGGTAAAATTTCCTAAAATTTCTAGAGGTGTTGTTTTCTAGTTTTGGTGCATAGATTTTGCAGAATTTGTATTTTTTGGTGACTATACCTACATAATCCTATGTTTCGCAACTTCAGAAGCTTTGTACAGGCACATCTGTTCACTTTTTTAGGTTCTATTTTTTTTGAAAGTGCATATTGTTTTGTCTACTTTCTAGATCTAGACTTAGATTCTAGGGTTTTGTGGACCAATTTCTCACTTTCAGAATTAGGCCTTTTTTAGCATTGTAAAGCTTTGATTCTTTTTCAAAATTGTTGTAAATCTGATTTATAGTGCTTAAGTGATAGATTTTAGCCTTATAAGGCAGTTATAAAAGCAAAATCAAAAATTCCACTTTGTTCATTTTGACAAGTGACCCATTGTAAATGCACTACTTATAAAGTGTCACAAGCATCTTTTTTGGGGGGGTCTTTTGATTGAGTGAAAAGGGGGGGATGTGTACTGTGTTTTTTGTGTCTCTCTTTTGTGCTCTTTTCATTTTCTGCATCATGGGTTTTAAATGTCCTCCTTTAACTTCACTCAACTATTCTACATGGAAAGATATTGCATGGAGTAGATTAATAGAAATAGGATATATCCTTTATGTTGATGGTACAATTACTAAACCTACTGATGCTAAAGAACTCATTGATTGGAAAATTCAAGACCAACATGCTTTAGGTGTTATCAAGAGTTGTATACATAGGGATCTTCTCTTTCACATTAAAATTTTTTCAAACTCTAAAGAAGCTTGGGAAAAACTTGAAAAGTTGTATGGTAAAGTGGATGAAGAAAAGGGATTTCAGATTGAAGATGATCTACTTTTCTTGGATCCTAAGAATTATGACACAACTTAGGATTACATCATTAAAGTCAATGAGTATAGGGCACTTCTTAAAGATTGTGGAAATCCCATGAAGGATGACAGGTTGATTCATCACATCCTAAAGTGGCTATCTTCTGAGTATGCCAACTTTGTTTTGAGTTTTAATACTCATAGGTTGACCATGGGATCTCCTTACCAAAAGCCTTCCTTTGATGGATTTGCAGACATGTTGATTGTTGAACAATCTCACTTGGTGGATTTTGGACTTCTCAAGTCATCAAAGACCAAATACTTGGTGGCTAGTGATGATCACAAATCAAGTTAAGGAGGGAAAAGAAACAAGAAGAAGAAGTAGTGGAAGTAGATAACATAATCTAAGACACAACAATCCTCCTCTCAACAAGGTGGTTCTTCTTCAAATAAGAAGGGAAGTAATGAAAAGAAAGACAAACTCTTTTGTGCATACTGCAAAAAGCCAAATCATGATGAGCATCATTGCAAGACAAAAAGAATTGATGAGTTAGAAAATCTACTCAAGAAGAACAAGATTCAAGTGCCAAGTACTTCCAAGGATTCAATTTCAATCTCTTCCAAAGGTAAAGGTCAAGAACTTATGGAAAACTCAAGTTCTTCTTTGAAATGGATACTTGACTCTGGTGCCTCTTACCATATGGGTTCTTCAAAGGAAGACTTTTCTTCATTGAAGCAGTCAAAGGTACCACACATCTTCATGGGAGATGATACTAAGATGGAAGTTGAAGGGAACGAACATGTAGAAATGGAAAATGGGGAATTCAAAGATGTTCTCTACATTCCAAATCTAAGTTCCAATCTCCTATTAGTTTACCAAATCACTCACCTTGGAGCTGGTCATAAGGTTGAGTTTCTTCCAGATTCAATGCTGGTGTGAAGTCTCAAAGATGATTCATTGATAGCAGTGGGGAAATTCAATGATGACAAGAGGCTTTATTCCTTCTCCCACTTTGTTCCTATGGGTCCTTCCCAAGCCTTTTTAACTCACTCTACTTCATAAATCAACTTATGGCATGAGCGGTTTGGTCACCTTGACTTTCGCTCTCTTCAGCAACTTTTCTCCAAACATATGGTCAAAGGTCTACCTAATATCAACTTTTCTAAGGGAGAGTGTTCATCTTGTTCAGTGGATATGAATCTCAAGGAGAAGTATGATAAAGGGAAGTCTTCTTGAGCTCTAGTTGTTCTTCAACTAGTTCACATGGTATTAGTAGGACTCTTTGCAATGACTCTAGTCAGCCAAGGCTACTACATACTCACATTTTTTGATGACATTTCAAGATTCAGCTGGGTTTTCTTCCTTCATCATAAGAATGAAGTGGTCCATAAGCTTCAAGACTTCAAGACTCATGTTGAACACAAGTCGAGGAAAGCCATCAAAGTACTAAGGGTGGACAATGAGAATAGATATGTTGACAGAAGGCTCAAGAACTTCTGCAAAATTGAGGGGATTGATCTTCAAAACTCACTAGCATTTAGTCCACACAAGATAGATGTTACAACTATGAGGATTAGGACTCTCAAGACCATGGAAAGTTTCATGATAAAGGCCAAGTCTCTTGATCCTACACTAGAAGTTGAAGCCATTAGCAATGCTACTCACATACTCAATAGATCTCCTCATCTAGCCTTAGATGGAAAGACTCCTTTTGAGGCATGGTCTGGCAGAAAACTAGTTGTGACTCACCTTAGAGTCTTCAATTTTCTAGCATGGGAAAACCTTTCTTCTAGGAATTGCAAGGCATCAACACCTAGGTCATGTACCTTCATTAGTTATGAAGACAATGCAAAGGCTTACAGATTATGGATCTAGAGACTCATGATATCTTTGTGGAGAAGGATGTTCATTTTGAGGAGAGTTCACCAATCTTATCCTCTACTCCTCTCCACACTTCATACATAGTGGAAACTGATAGTTACATCAGCGATAGTGCTTCAACAGGTTCAGACACATGGGGTTCTATTGATAGTTTCAATGAGAGGTCACCTCAGTCTAGTCCACATGCTTACATTGCCATAGTGAAAGGTCCATCACAACATGGTACATCTCATCTTCCACCTCCAGCTTTAGTTGACTTGGGAGATAGACTTGAGGACTTACATCTTCTCATTGATGAAGGTGATCCTTCTATAGTTTTTGTGAGGGCTCACTCTGACCCTCATGTCCATTCTCTACATGATCAATCTTTATAGGTTGGCATGACTGTGGATCCTTATGAACAACAATTAGTGGAGGGCTCTTTGTCAGTTGAGGAGATAGATGGTTTAGTGGAACAGGTTCAATAGACATCCTTGACTGATTTGCATTCATTCTTTTCAGCACAGTTGGAAGGGGTAAACTTCAACATTAGTACAAGGATACTTGAGCAAGTTTCAAGGCCACCATACATCTTTAGGAGTGTACCTTTGCCTCTGTTTCTTCCTAAGGGGAGGAACACCTTTCTACATCCATGGGCAATTTCTTCATTGGAGTGACTTTCACTTGTTTCCATTCTTCTTTTGGGGGGGAGCCTATTCTGTCTCTCTTCCTTCTTTCATTATCTTATGTATATACTAGATGTATGTCATAATGGGGGGGTCTTGATTACTCCATCCATCAATGCATCCTTCTTTATCTCTCTTTTTGGGGGAGGGTTTTTCCCATGAGGTTTTCCCTCTTTCCCTGCTTTATGAGAGATTTTCATATTCATAATGTACATGGGTATGTAATCTGGCCTAGTAGCTAGGAACCATTATGCATCTTCATCCTAGTTTGTAAGCTTAAGGGCATTCCCCTAAGTTACACTTAAGGGGGGGCATTGGTGTAAATAAGTATTTACTTATTACACTTACTTAAGTTTACTTAGGTTTATGCATTATTTAATAATTTTGCATTATTTTATTATGTTTATTTGTGAGACACTTAGGAGTTTGCACACCTTTTTGAGTTATCATGTTGACAAAATAGGAGTACACAACTCTATTTAAGCACATGGTGTCTACAACATTTTTTTGTGTGTCACACCTTGTAGGCTTATTCTCACATCATCGCACATACTTTCATGCTTATGGAGGATAACTTATATCTGGTGGATACATGTTTGGTTGTATGACACATCAAGGTGTTTCTTACAAGGCATTCTAGATGTATATCAGAAGCCTTTATATATAGACACTCCTAGTGTACTCTTAACTATGATGACATATTGAATACATTATCATTTTGATCATACTCTCTCTCTCTTTGGTCTACTGTGTGCTTGTGTTTGAGTTCTTAGTTCCTAGGTGAATATTTCCCTTAGGAAAATTCTTACACAATCTATAACCAAAAATGAACATAGTAAAATCACTTTCTATTCTTTCAATTTTGAGTTGCATACCACTTACAAAGTTTCAAATGTTTTGGGTGTCTGTTCAAACAATCCTTGAGACTCAATAGCCTCCTTGTACATAGGTGTATCTTTAAAGCCTGTTATACCAAAACTGTATATTTAGACTCCTACTCCACAAGCAACAATCTATAGAAGGAAGAGATCAATCTCATTCATTATTGAACACAAATCATGATGCCACAAATATATGGGCATATTTAAAGAGGAAAAGAAAATTATATTGCTTGAAATCCTTCTACTATTAAACATGGATGAAATCTTTTTGAACTTTGAGCTTCTCATAAATTGCAAGAAAATTTCTTTGAATGCCTCTTTCTCAAACAACAACAACATCATTGATTGGGCACTACACTACTAAAGTAGATCAGCAAGGGTTACCCATAATTATATGGAGTGCTTTGGGTTCATCTTGTGGTACAAAATTTTTCCTTTGAAAACTCAGCTCTCCCTATCCTGATGTTGTCTAGCTACCTCTACTCCCAGCTTAAAAATTCTTTCTAGGTACAATCATTCAAAGTTTCACTCATTTTCATTCAAAATGGCATGAGGTCAATGATTTACCATAGAGACAAGATTGATCCCTCCTCCCATGCTCATGACTAATTAGTTCGTAGTGAAAATCAAACCTCTCACACACGTTTTCCTTTCTATTTAGGTTCATAATCTATTTTGGTCAAAATTTCAACCAAACAAGTTCATGTTGCTCAAATTTTTGACCACCTCGATATCTTAACCAAAAAAAAAGTGAACATCAAATGGAAAATGGAATAAGGTCAAAAATTTAGACAAAATCTACTAGTCAAAGGCTCTGACACTTGGCACTCGTTGTATCATCAATTTTGTAACTCAGGTTGTAAATGGCTTGGCATCCATTTTTTACTCAGCACCTAAATCAATCGACATTTATAGAATTTCTCATTACTGGAGTGACTCAGAACATACTATATGTTTGGTATATATGATGAAGGGCCACACCACCCTTACCAACTCATAATCATAAACACAACAATATGGAGACAAAAAGATGAAAAAATTCTTCACAAAGCATGATTTTATTATATATTAAGATCCTTACAACATCAACAAGATGATATCACAACTATGACTTCTTCCAAAACAAGTTTACAAATGCTTCAAAATAAAAGAAATCTCAAATAAGAGCTTCCACAAGAAGAGTCTTCCCACAAAGAGCTTCACCAAGAGCTCCCACCAAGAGAACTTTCACCTCCAACCTTGCTTACAAAAGATTACACCATGAGAGCTTCACTACAAGAGCTTACACTTGAAGAGCTTTACTACAAGAGATTACACTTGAAGAGCATAATTTCAAATGACTATAAGCCTTGCTTAAATAGGCACTTACCACCCAAGATATTACAAACAAAACCAATGTGAGATAAAAGGTAAATACAAATACCTTAGAATAAATATTAAATTCCCATCCAAATACAACTAATCACCACCATGTGGCCCAACAAATATTAAATGTGTGATTTAAGGAAATATTCAAAAACTTCTAGAATTCCACCTACAAACCTTGATAAATAGAATGAAAACCATTTTTCTTATTTTTCTATTTATGCAACCTATGCACCTTGATAATAGAAATTCCTCTTTCCCCTCTTTTTCCCTTTTTATTTTTTTATTTTTCCTCTAATTTTTGTCACTTTCTCTCTCCTCCACAGTTTCTTTTTATTTAATTGAAAATAATTCATCACCCCCTTTTTTGTGATGCAAGATGCTCCTGCATCAAACACCCATGGTAATAATTTTTTTTGACAAAATGAAGTAGCCATTGCTGATTTTTTTTCCCTCTTCTTCCAATACCTAGCTAGAACAAGTATTGGTTGTCAATGTATTTACTTCTTTCTTCTTTTCCAACACCTAGCTAGAAGAAGTATCTACTACTGAAAATGCTCCTCCACAATGAACTTTGTCCATGTATAACTATTGTTTAAACTAAATACACTTGTAATAAACTCAATAATGTCATACCAATTTTCCTTTGCATACCACACATCACTAACAAGATCCTCATGAAAAAAATCATCATCTTTCAAATTCATTTTAAAGACAATATCCAATGATTCATAAGAATTTACCTCTTTGACATCTTCATCTTTTCTTGCCTCTTTAATGTCATCAATAATGCATGTAACTACTTCTCTTGCTTGATCTTCAACTAAGGCCCTATACTCTTCCTCCATTTTTACAAGCTTAAAATCATCTTGATCTACTTTAGGTTCACAAATCTTGTCATCTTCATGTTCCTCCTCCTATCTTTCATCTTCTTCAACTTTAGGTTCACAAATATTTTCATCTTCATCCTCTTTCTCTTCTTTTATACCAAATGTGTGATACTCCATTGGATCTTCTTTCTTTTCTACATCCAAGGAATTGTCAACATCTCTTTTCTAGTGACATGCTCTTCTCCTCTGCAACTCTACTTCTAATGCACTCACTTGGTTATGCAAATCAAGAATGACACCAGTAATGCATCTTGATTTCTTGCTCTAATTTTCCTCATTTTAGGAATCTGTAGAATCCATCCAATAATAAAAGTCATCTTATTCTTTCTCTTCTCCATGCTCAAGTATATATAAGAAAAAATTCTTGCAATACAAGAAACTTTTTCAAATTTCCCCACAATTGGTGATCTATCTACACAATCAAGAACTCCTTTACAAAGTTCACCCAACACAAGGTCTTGGTACAAACTGCTTCACATGTGGTAGTTTACCCATGCACTTAGGAACTCCCACTCTGATACCATTTGATGAAGGGCCAAACCACCCTTACCAACTCATGGTCATAAATACAACAATATGGAGAAAAAGAGATGAAAAAATACTTTGAAAATAATGCTTTTATTATACTTGAAAATCCTTACAACACCAACAAGATGATATCACAACTACAACTTTTTCAAAAAGAAGTTTACAAATACTTCAACATAAGAGAATTCTCAAATAAGAGTTTCCACAAGAAGAGTCTTCGCATAAAGAGCTTCAACCAAGAGAACTTTCACCTCCAAGCTTGCTCACAAGAGATTACACCATGAGATATTCCCTACAGGAGCTTACATTTGAAGAGCTTTACTACAAGAGATTACACTTGAAGAGCTTAATTACAAATGACCATAATCGTTTCTTAAATAGAAACTTACCACCCAAGATATTACAAACACAACCAATGTGGGATAAAAGGTAAATACAACTTCCTTAAAAGAAATATTAAATTCCCACCCAAATACAACTAAGCACATTAATGTGGCCCAACAAATATTAAATGCATTGTTTAAGGAAATGTCGAAAAACTTCTATAATTCCACCTACACACCTTGATAAATGGAATGACAAACTATTTTCTTATTTTTCTATTTATGCCACCTATGCACCTTGAAAATAGAAATTCCTCTTTCCCATGTTTTTCCCTTTATTATTTTTTATTAGTTTTCCTCTAATTTTTGTCACTTTCTCTCTCCTACACAATTTTTTTAATTTAAAAAAATTGATCGAATCCCCTTTTTTGTGATGTAAGATTCTTCTACATCAAACACCCATGGTTGGAAAAATTATGTGAATATGAATTCACAAAATGAAGTAGCCATTGCTGATTTTTTTCCTCTTCTTCCAACACCTAGCTAGAACAAGTGTATGTTTCTGAAAATACTCCTTTGCAATGAACTTTCTCCATGTATAACTATTGTCCTCCTCCAATCTTGTTGAAATACATACACTTGTAATAAACTCCACAATGCAATACCAATCTTCCATTGCATACCACACATCACTAACAAGATCCTAATGCAAACCATCATCATCTTTCAAATTCATCTCAAAGACAATATCACATGATTCATAAGAATTTACCTCTTTGACATATTCATCTTCTCCTACCTCTTTAATGTCATCAACAATGCATATAACTGCTTCACTTACTTGATCTTCAACTAAGGCACTATACTCTTCCTCCATTACTACAATCTTCAAATCATCTTGATCTACTTCAAGTTCACAAATCTTGTCATCTTCATGCTTCTCCTCCTCTCTTTTATCTTCTTCAACTTCAAGTTCACAAATATTTTCATCTTCATCCTCTTGCTCTTCTTTTTTACCACATGTGTGATACTCCATTGGATCTTCTTTCTTTTCTACATCCAAGGAATTGTGAACATCTCTTTTTTGGTGATCTACTCTTCTCATTTGCAACTTTACTTCTAATGCATTCATTTGGTTCTAAAAATAGAAGGATGCAACTTGTAATGCCTCTTGATTTATTGATCTAATTCTCTCAAGTTTCAAAATCCTTAGAATCCATCCAATAAAAAAAGTCATCTTCTTCTTTCTCCTATCCATGCTCAAATCTATATAAGAAAAACTTCTTGCGATATAAACACCTTGTGTAAATTTCCCCATAATCAATGATCTGTCTACACAATCAAGAACTCCTTTACAAAGTTCACCCAACACAAGGTCCTATTGCAAACTACCTCACATTTGGTAATTTATCCAAGCACTTAGGAACTCCTACTTTGATACCATTCGATGAAGGGAAACACCACCCTTACCAAATCATAATCATTAAAACAAAAATATGGAGAAAAATAGATGAAAAAATGCTTCGCAAAGCATGCTTTTATTATACTTTAAAATCCTTACAACACCAACAAGATGATATCACAACTATGAATTCTTCCAAAAGAAGCTTACAAATGGTTAAACATAAGAGAACTCTCAAATAAGAGCTTCCACAAGAAGAGTCTTCACACAAAGAGCTTCACCAAGAGTTTATACCAAGAGAAATTTCACCTCCAAGATTTCTCACAAGAGATTACACAATGAGAGCTTCACTACAAGAGCTTACACTTGAACAACTTTACCACAAGAGATTACACTTGAAGAGCTAAATTACAAATGACCATAATCCTTTCCTAAATAGGCACTTACCACCCAAGATATTACAAACACAACCAATGTGGGATAAAAGGTAAATACAACTACCTTAAAAAAATATGAAATTCCCAACCAAATACAACTTAGCACCACCATGTGGCCCAACAAATATTAAACAGATGATTTAAGGAAATGTCCACAAACTTCTAGAATTCACTAGTACAAAAACAACAATATATTACTAAATAAACTACTAAAAATTGTAGATATGTGACTAATTTTGATCAAGTGACCAATGGTAGTTTATTGCCGAACATTTATCTCCCAACCAAATTTATGACTAAACTATTTTAATCATTGATTTAGTCATTTATTGTCATTATTTGGTAGTTTATTTGGTAATTTTGGTAGTATATTTGGTAATGTTTTGGGTAATATATTTGGTAGTTTTTTGGGTAGTATATATGGTACTATATTTGGTAGTTAATTTGGTAGTATATTTGGTAGTTGATTTGGTAGTATATTTGGTAGTTTTTTAGGCAGCATATATGGTAGTATATTTGATAGTATATTTTGTAATTTATTTGGTAGTATATTTGGTAGTATATATGGTAGTATATTTGGTACTTTATTTGATAGTTTATTTAATCATTAATTTAGTCATATTATGGCACGATGGAATTGAACCACCATCCTCCTACTTATAAAGTAGGTGCTCTTCCATTGAGCTAGTACCATTTAAAGAATAATGCAAAAAATTGACAAAGTTGTATTCCCAATATTAGATCTACCATGATCATGGTCACTATAACATGATATACTCTTCTCGAAGAAGACAAATTTTAATTATTATGAAAAGCAATAATTTAAATCTTTATCAATAACAATTCAAGAATTTTAAATTCTTTTGTTCAAGCATTTTAAAATTATATTTCATGTCAATTACACTTCTATAAATTATTGTAGTGATAGACTCTTATAAAATATAATTTGGAGCACTTTGACCACACACAAGTATTGTTTCTTATGCTAACTTCTCAGAAAAAGATAAAAATGATTATGCAATTTATGTCAAGAAAATAAACCTTTGCATTAAATAAAAACATTAAACCCCATTAAAAAATCACATATATTAAAAACTATGAAACACAATCAATTGAAATATTCACTTTTTAACATATGGAGGTGCCAAAGGATCAAATATTTCCTCTTTCTTATGTTCAGGTGGGTGCTAAAAGTGTTCATTACACCTTATCTTGACATTTATTGAACCTTAGTCTACAAACAACATAAAAATAGGGATTTAATAGAAATAAGGCACATGAAAAGAAAGTTTTTATCAATGATCTATAATTAATTTATTCCTAGTAATATGGGAAGTGGCACCAATTCATAAATGTAACAATGAACTAAATAATATGTTTATGAGAAATTTCTTTTAAAAACCTATAACAAAAGGAAATAATGGACTAGTAAAGTCTGGTAGGCAATGGTTATGCTTCACCTATTGATAACCCCAATTATAGGATAAGCCCTAGAACCATACATTGATGGATCCTGAGATGGTTGATCATAACCATAATTTTCATATCCTTGACCATAATGTAATGTCCCATTTTCAAAGCTAGATTTGAATGATAATAGAGCCTAAATACAAAGTTAAAAAAAACTATTAAATTAAATATAACCATAATCATAATAATAATCATGTTAATCAAATAAATAATAATACACTATGAAAAATAATTATTCAAATTATTATAATAAAGAAAGAAAATATTGTTAATAATATTACATAATATAATTTATTATTACAAATACGATTAAGAAGTAACATATAACATAATATTAGGAATCATTTATTTTAAGATGATGAATAAAACTAAAATAGAATATTAAATTATGATTATAATCTTATCCCAAGTCAATATTTTAATATTAACATTGAATTGATTATACAAATTTATCATACATATTACAACTTATATGAAAGTTTAATATGGCATTCAAATTGAAGGGAAGAAATCATACATGTCATCCTAGAATTGTATTTGGCATTGACAAGTTTAATAGTTATTTTTTATTATTTTAGAACACTACATTTTTCATCTGATTATGACCTTCTTTGCACTAACACGATCCTATCATGACCTTTTTTGCACTAACACAGTTTTATTATGAGCTTGTCAGAGTAGGATAATAATAACATTTTGGTATTGACTCAATAATAGGGACTTTTCGATTTGAAGTGTTTGGCAAGTCAATTAACTAATTTTAATTTCCTTCATGATCTCCATTTCTAGATGTCGAAAAGGCCATACCTTCCCCAATTGTAACTCTAGAGAACAAGGACACATTAGGAAGTACTTCAAGACTCACAAAGGTATTTTCAAGATTTTTATGCATGTCAGGTTGCAAGTCATTGTTAACTTCTTCATATATAGTTATTGTTTTAATCCCCTTCATCTTTTATACATTCACATGATGGACAACATAAAGCTCACTCAACTAGAGTTTATATGCTAAATAAATCATCTGATGGACATAAGAGAATCATCCTATGGTCTGGGGGAGGGTTCTTCGATAATTGTTTCAAGTTTGTATTTCCTCTATTGTCTTATAAGAATTTGACTTCATTACTCATATTCTCAAGAAAGGATTTAGGATTAACATGCTACTTATTTTTTTATATCCACCTATTATTGAAATTATAGAGTCCTTTTGAATCTTCCTATTGAAAATCCTAGTTTTAATCTTTAACCAATGACCAGCTGAGTTTAGGAAAACTTCTTTATTAAAAATTAGAATACAAAGAATATTTTTCTATATTTTTCCACTATTGAAGAATAGTGTACAAAAGGTTCTTTTTTGAAAACTCCTATATATATTTCCCATTGAAAACTACTATATATTTATATTATGTCTCCTTGACTAATATGGTTCTGCCATTTGAAATGACATTTGCAGAGAACTCTTGGCTAGAAAGATATGAAGATAATATGTATGAGAGATTTGAAGAATTCATCTATAATCCCAATAGTTCAGATTAGTCTCCTTCATGCTCAATTGTACCTCGTGTACATGTCAATGAAGATTGGGCTTCTCAAGTTTCGTTACTACTAGACAATGCCATTTTTTTTATAACCACATTTAGGAAGTGAAAAGCTTCCAGTAGGTACCCCTGAGAGAAATGGTTGTAGTGATGTTAACCAATAAGAATTAACATATTTAAAAAATATAGCTATTTATAATAATTGAAACTTCTATATTAGTAATTATAATAGAACATTGTCTCAAAAGTGTTTTTATCGCATATAAATTGAATATTGCTAGTCAATGACTCTATCTAGGTTTGACTAGGAAAACCCTTAGATATTATTTAATTCAAAAAAATTCTTACTGGCCATCTCTAGCTTCTACATGCTATTTACATTCCTTTTAAGCTCACTAATTTAATTGATTGAATGAGTGATTAGTTTCTTTTTGTACCAAGTCAAAGATCAGAGTTATAATAGACTCGTTACTTCAATGAGAAATATTGAAATTGTTTTAATTATGCTACTATAACTCCAAAAAGGACCAACAAATGATTAAGAAAGAAACACATTCATAGAAAGTCTCTAAATCATCGATTCCTTTTCTGGTCAAAACAAGGAGATTACCTCTTCAATGGTTAGAAATTTTCATCTTTAACCAGTTCATGGTAGGAACATATATGAAGGTTCATAAAAAATAAAGAAGTATTCATTCTACAAATTGTACAAGATCTCCATGCTTAGGTGTAGTTCTTCTTTTTTTTAGGCTCATTAGCTTCTTGAAAGAAAAATCCACAAATTATAGTCAGGAGGCTCTAAGTTCTTGTTCTACCTGATTTATGTAATATATAAGTGTGGTTTTTTATGAAGAAATCCTATACTGTAGTACAAACTGTTGATTCACTATTCCTTTTCTGGTCAAAACAAGGAGATTACCTCTTCAATGGTTAGAAATTTTCATCTTTAACCAGTTCATGGCAGGAACATATATGAAGGTTCATAAAAAATAAAGAATTATTCATTCTACAAATTGTACAAGATCTCCATGCTTAGGTGTAGTTCTTCTTTTTTTTAGGCTCATTAGCTTCTTGAAAGAAAAATCCACAAATTATAGTCAGGAGGCTCTAAGTTCTTGTTCTACCTGATTTATGTAATATATAAGTGTGGTTTTTTATGAAGAAATCCTATACTGTAGTACAAATGGTTGATTCACTATTGCATATTCATGGAGAATTCCATGTTCTAGTTATTACTAGTTCATGAAGAAATAAAATCTGGCCTTACAATCTGCCTTTTAATTTGGTTTTTTATTCAAAGAGATAAGATTTGGATATGGTCTACCAATATTGTTGCTAAGTTTCTAGATTATTCTCTGTATATTTTTTTTTTGCATAATCATTTCATATTACATTTTATGATTTCTCATCAAAATTTTAAAAAATATTATTATTGAGATTATTTTATTGAAATCCTTTGATTTAGTTTTTTCTATTATAATCTGATGAAATTGGAGGATTGTGTATCTCACCACATACCTTTAAATCAAAGCTCTAGGGTATGAAAGTGATAGTCAATAGCTAGGACTTCTTGGTTCAACTTTATGTCAGTGAAGCTTAGGGTTCAAATTTAGTCTTCTAGCTCATCTTCTCCTAATTTTTAATGGGGGGTGTATCTAGTTATTCATAGGTCTTCTCTATTTTTGAAAATAACTTATCTCTAGCATAGAAAGCATTCACAAAATTATTAACATCTATCCAAGTCCATCTAGAAGTCCTTTCTACTCCTCTATTTTTCATCAAATTTCTTAGTTTCTAGTTCTTATCTCATCTCCCAGCCGCACCATAAATTTTTGGTAGAAACACATATTGCGCATGAATTTCAGGGTTCAAGGCATAAAGGTATTTAGTTGCATGTTTTGCAAACTCTAGAGTACCATGGATTCTATAAATAGATAAGAAAGATACCTAAATTGCAACATTTAGTTCTATTACCATCTGCTTGATGAGCTTTAGGGCCTCAAGAAGGTTTCCAGTACAACCAAGTAGATCAGCCATACAATAGTAACAATCTAATGAAGGTTTCATGTGATAATCTTAACTGATGTTGTAAAAGTATTTCTACCCTTGTTGCACCAAGCCTACATGGAAGCAGGCAGAGAGAACACCAATAAATGTAACAAGGTCCTCTTGGGCTATTGCATTTGTTTGAAGAGTCAAAGGGATATATTAACACATCCATGCTTAGCATATCCCATAATTATTGCAGTCCATGAAACAACATCTTGTTTATTTATTTTGTCAAACACTCTTTTTGCTTCCTTTATGCAAACCATGTTTGGCATAGAAGTCTACTAGAGCACTACTCACAATGCTATTTTTCTTGTATCCATGCCTTACTATTCCTTCGTGCACCTTCTTGCCATGTTTAGAAGCTGTTAAGTTGAAACATGTAGGAAGAATACTAACAAACCTAATTGAATGTACTTCAAACCAATCAGTTGCATTTGTTAACAGAGTTTTAGAGACTCTTCAAATTTCCCATTCTGTACATATCTAATAATCACTACATTCCATGAAACTGCATTTCTCTCTGGCATTTTTTGAATCAACTTCATTACTTTCGTAATATACCCAATCTGTAGATAAATAGAACCATGCTGCTCCAAGAAATAATGTCCCACTGTGGCATCTCTTCAAAGAGCTTTCAAGCCTTTTCTAAGGCTCTATTGCTAACATATCCTCCCATCAGTACATTCCATGTTATAAAATTTCTCTCTGGCATTTTTTCAAACACCTTACATGCATCATCCAAGCTTCCAAATTGGCATACAAATTTATAAGTGTGGTGCTTTCATTTACATCAGACTGGAACCCACTTCTCAAAATGGCTCCAAGTATTTCCTTTCCATATGGAAGAGTTTTTGAATGGAAAAAGGCAGAGAGAAGGGAGTTATAAGTGATAGGATTTGACTCATCTCCTGTAAGTAGCATTCCTTTAAAGAAATCATCAGCTTTGCAGAACAACCCATTCTAAACATGTCCTCTAATTATTGTATTTTATGAGACTAAATTCTTTTCAAGCATTTCTTGGAAAATATTACAAGCATTTCCAAGTTGTCCACTTTGCGTATCCAAAAAACATAGCATTCTAAGAAATAACATTTCATTTAGGTGTTTTGACAAACACTTTTGCACCATCATAAAGATACCCTATTTGTACATAATCCTTACCATTGTAGTCCATGTCACCAAATTTCACCCAGGCATCCTGTCAAAACACCTGCGAGCATCATACAAATCTCTATCTAGTTCAAACATAGTTCAGGGTCTAGAATTAAATAGATGAGCTCTAGCTTCATTCAAATTGGGTTGGCTAGTTACAAGTAGAAAATGATATTGAAATGTATATATTCATCATTGAGAGTGACTTAGATATTTTTATTGGAGATATGAAAATGCTTGCTTATTATATGTTAAACCATAATAATAAAATTTTCTCTTAAAAAATTACAAGAAGAGATTTCAAGATGTCATACAACTACATATTTTCATGATGAATTAGACTCAAATTTTTAAAAAAAGTGTACCATGATGCTCTCTTTTTTTGAAGTTTTTTCTTACAATATGAAGATTTGATGTCTGCAGTTCAAGTCTCACCAGGTAGAGTCATAAATAGACTATCCAAACGGTCTAAGTGAGTGCATGGTTGAATCTATGGAGTTCAAACCAAAAATCCCATTTTGAACAATACATCATACACATAAATAAATAGGTGGGAATGATGCATGAAACATACATTATACAAAGATATAATTAGGGTTAGATGCCATAAAAATGCAATTAAAAAAACAAATACTGTTATCTTAACCAAATACAAAATAAAAAGATAAATCTCACAACCTTTCCTCATTCATCTGTAATAAATTAGGGTTAATTTAACGCTCTAATACATACCTCTGAGAAAAAGGGGAAATATCAAAGACACTGTCCAAAGTTTCCAATTTAATTTAGAAATCAGATTACATTTTGCCATTTCATCGACCAAATCTGCACTCTTCGAAAAAAAATTTGCACTCATCTCTAACCTATACTAGCATGGCTTTCTTTTTACCCCATGCATGAAAGAGAGATAAATAAACTATCCTCTATTTTTTAATTTTTAAAATCTAAAAGTTTTTTCATAATATCTGTATTGCTTTCCTCCAAATTATAAAGTTTAGCTTTTGTTTTGTCTTACTTTCTTACAAACATAGAGATAATTTATTTATAGATTTTTTGAGTAAAGAGAATATGTAAAAATAAAATAAAATAATTTTCATATTATGTAAATTTCTAATTGAAATATTTAATTTCAATGGAGACTAAAATAAAAATATAATAATTATTAATATAATAAATTATCATTATAAATTTTAATATTCTTAATGGAATAACAATTTCTTAAAATAAATATTTTTCTTTTTTTCTTTTTTTTTTCTCTAACACAAAATATACTTGTTGTTTATATATTAGAGAAAATTTATTAAACTAGTAAATTTTTTTAATTTACTAACTTTCACTTTATATAAGGTAACTTTGATTATAACTATTTATTATATTTCTCTATATCAAGATAAGATAGTATAATCCAAACAACAAAAACTAAGCTCTTTACATAAGTTGAAATTAAATTTAGTTTCACATTTCTCTAATTTATTACAAAATGTAGATACACTATTATTGTCATATTTTCATTTAAAAACTTATAGGCTTTATAATTAATAATTACTTACATATATTTTAAATATTTACATTAAGGCTCTAATTATTAACTAACTACAACAACTAATGTACATGGATTAAATTGATTCACTATACATGATATCAAAAGCTTCCAACAACTAAAAAAATGTTACATGGTTAATATTAAACAAAAACAAGTTCCACATAATCACATTTTTAAAATTTTATTGTAGAAATAAATTGTATTAGTAAGTAAAAGATATATTTTATTCTATTTGAATATATTAAATTATATTATTATATTGTATATAAACTATATAATAATGTATTTTTTATTATAAAATTTATTTATAGCATGTAGACATTACAAATTTAATATAATAAATATTTTAGAATATATAATTATTATTATTTGCATCTTTATTACATTGCTAGTAACTAGTAATAAGAGATAAATATTTGCATTTGCACATTAGAAGTCACTCCATTTACATATGCATTGTACATTTATTTCTTGTAGGAGATTACATGACAACATAAATGCACATCAAACTCACTAGATTATGAGTAAAATATATTGCACCCAAGTATACATAACCCGACACTTAATACTAAACCAATATCATGTAATTTATATTCAAATGAAGTGTAAATAATACTATTTATTTATTTAGTTATTAAATAAAGAACTTAGTAAAAAAATTGATGAATATACCTTGTCTTTTAATCAAAATATTAAACATACATATTCACAAAATAAGGGGCAGGGGATATTGGATCACTCGGCGAGTTCAAATGGCCCAAGGCCAAAAATCAACTATTCATCAAAAAACATATATAAGAAAAAACATGAAACTTCAGATTGCAAGAGCAATGCTAGCCAAAGGAGGGTCTTTATCATTAGAACCCCATAAATCCTTGGGGTCAGTGGTTGGCTTAGGAGGAGCCCAACCATCAATAGTAGTAGTATCTTTATTAGCCTCTTTTTCTTCTTCAGCCCTGTGAGGAGAAATGGCAAGATCCAGTAGGGGAAAATCCCACTTGGGGTCACAGGGAGTAGATGGCCAACCTACATCAGTGGCAGTAGAGGGAGCCACTAGGGACCAGCCTAAGCCCAACCTCCAAGGAGGCAAGGTCAAGAATTGATGGCCACAAAATCCACCACTGGGAGAGTGGTGACAAGGCTACAACTTGGGGGTCTATAAGCAGGGAATAGAATTGCTCCAACCTTTTTACTAACCATGGGGAGGAGTGTAGTCACCAAAAAAAGTATCCAGAGGTACTTGGGCAACCATACAAGGGGCATTTCCCTTTTCAGTTTGTACTTGAACTTGCAAGATGACATTATTACATATACGTTCTTTAGAGTACATTGCAACATGAATATCAAGAAAGCTATGAGAGAATAAAATAGCATTACAATCTTTCTAGATTGTAAACAATATCTCCATTCTGAAAGCATGCCAGATCTGGGCATATCTAAAAGGGACTCTAAGAGCATCATCCAAAACTACCATATACTAAGTGAAGGCCTCTAGATGAAAAGGCCTAAAAAAATCATAAATCTAGAGCCAGTAATTATGAGCTCTTTTGCAGAACCAAAAAATATGCAGAAAGCTTTCAAGCTAGCCACAAAAAGGGCATCTAGGATCTGGGACTCCCAAATGTTGAAGTTGAGGGCCCAAAGGCAAACCTTGGAAAAGGAGACATTGGGCGAAGTGAAAAATCTTTGGCTCTATTATGGTATGCCAGACAATGGAAAATCTAAGACTCCAAGTCTTATGTGAAGAATGCAAATGCCAACGTTGGTTGAGGGTGTCAACCATCGAAAGATGGGGCACCAGCTGATACCCTAGCCTAGGCTTATAACTGGTCATTGGAGTGGTAGGTTACTACTTCCAATCTTTCAACCATGGGCATGATGAGTGAATTCCAAGTTTGTGCAACAGATTGGGAGGAACTGCAAAAACTAGAAGATCAATTGATTGTCGATCTAGATGGATAAGATTATACTGGACCTGTAGATCCTCCCATAAGAGAAGGCTCATAGTAACCCTAGAAAATAAATCTTTGGGAGTTCTAATACACCTATGAAATAATCGCAAAGCACTGGCACCTTGAATCTTAGCTAAAGGCACACCTTGCATGGAAAAGAAGGGTGACCTCCAAAGGTTTTATTGATTCATTGAGAGCCCATCTCTGAATCCATTACCAACCCAATGAAGCTAAGGTTTGAGAGCTTCCCAAGATTTCCAAATGCTCTTAGCAATAAAAGTGCCCTGAATTTGAATATTTTTCAGAGATCACAAGAAGGATTTGAAGCCCAATCCCCTTCCAAGCTAGACAACTAATTGAAAAGCTTGAAGAAATGTAGCGACGCAAAAAATTTTCCAAGCTTCATCCCTTGAAAGAGCCCGTATGACCCACTCGACATAGAGTGCTATCCCTTGCTTGTGGGTGGAGAGTAACCCAAGGCCACCAAATTCTTTAGGCACACAACATAAGTCCTAGGTAACTCTATGAAAGCCATGATGCACAACATCAGAGGCCTAGAGAAATTCCCTAAGTAGACATTTGACCTTAAGGTACGAGGCTTTAGAGGGAGCCCAACAAGAAGAATAGTACACATGAGTAGAAACAACCACTTTGGATCAAATTTGAAATTTTCCCACAAGAAAGAGGGGCTTAGTAATCCAATAGTCCAACTTCTTCTCAATTCAAGCAAGCACAACATTTCACAGCTCCACAGTAGATGCTTGAAAAGAAAATGGAATGCCCAAAAATTGAAAGATTTCACCATGTTGGACCCATTTCTATCCATACTATTGCAATCGATGAGGCATGGGAAAAAAAAGTTGGCAGTAGCTGAGGGTTTTGTGTCATTGGATAGAAGATCCTAAAGCAAGGCAAAAAGTATCCAAACATTGCAAAGCATTGGCAATATTCTTCTCATCCTCAATCAAACTGAGGAAAGAATCATCTACAAAATGACCATTGACCAACTGAATGGTTGACTCCAGTAAAGAAATACCACACACCAATCCTCGGGAAATAGCATTGGCCAATAGGTAGCCAAAGCCCTCAACTGCTAAAACATAGAGAGAAGGTGCAAGAGGACAACCTTGCCGAATGGATCTGAAGAGCACAAAGGCTTTAGACTGACAACCATTAATGGTGATGCAAGCAGAGGCATCCCCAAAAACCATCTGCACCAACTGACAAAGTACTAGGCCGAAGCCTAGAGCTTGAAGCATAGCTAAAATAAAGGGCCATTCAATTCGGTCATATGCTTTGTCGAAATCAATCTTCAAGAATAATGTTGTCCAAAATTTTAAGAATAATAAGAAATTATAATTAAGATAAATGAATAAACATCTAATACAAAATAACTTAGAATTTAAAAATTTATATATCAACAAAAAAAAAAAAAAAATTATTGAATTTTCCTTGTAATTAATTCGTCTTGAAAAAATAAAATTAAGTTCCAATTATTTTAATACAAGACTGATCACTCAAAAAAATTATTAAAAGTAATTAATTCTCTTTAGGAATTTCTAATGCTCTATAATATTCAAAATAAATCTGTCAGATTATCAAGAGACTAAATTTGTTATGTAAATCTATATTTGACATGTTTCTAAAATTGAAAACTAAAGTCATTTAAGGTATATTAGTTCTAAATTTCAAATGCAAGAAACAGATTCCAAGATTGATTATGCTGGATTTTTTTAGATGTTTAAATCATGAAAAGAGAAATTGAGTGCCATAGTAGAACGGCTAGCATAGCAAAAAGGTCATAAATTGATAATAATGACATGCCACTATTTAACATTAATAAGCAAGCATAGTACAATGCATACAAACACGTAGATATATGCTAGTTCAATGCTAGAAAAGCTAGAATGTAACAAGATGTAGTCCTATGTAGTAGACTCGAGAATAATGATGATGCATTTATGTTATATTTTATGGTTGGGAACGTGCTGGTGCTAATGGGTGAAAAAATAAATGGTAATGAAAATCAAATATGTGAGCTAGTTGACAAGATGATACAACATGGAGCCATGGTAGAAAATAATTAAAAAGACACTAATCTATATGCGACTTAGAAACTACCTTAATTCAACCAATACTAAGCAATTTGGATAATCACAGATTGAAATTTATGAAATATAAATAAAATTTTGAAATAAGTATCTATTATTTATAAAATTGAAATAGTGCATGTTTGTAGTTTTATAGTAAAAACATATTATATTGAGAAAAAATTAGCTAAACAAAATGAAATATGGAGCTTTTGAAAAAAGGCTCCTATAACGCAAAATAAATTGATCTAATTATATTTAAGATACATAAATTTTATAATATTAAAAATTAATAAATAAAATCAAAACTTTTGAAATATTGAATTTATGAAAAAAAAGCTTACTTTTAATTGGTGCAAAACAATATAATTATTGTACTAATAGTAGAGAAGTGAATGCAATAGTATATTGCCTACAACAAATACAATAATAGAAAAACTTACATTTATAAATCTATAAAAGAGTTAAAGTGTGTATTAATATCATAAAAAATCCATCAATCATTCATTTAGTCATTTGTTTGGTGACTAATAACTATTGACCAATTATTTAGTCATTTATATGATCATTTATTTAGATAGTTATCTTTGTCCAACCTTGTGATTTTACCCAATGACCAAATGGGTCATTTATTTAGTCACTTATAAGTTGTAAAACATTACTAGAAGTTGATCACTTTTAGTCACATAACTAAATATTTTAGTCTTGTGACTAAAAGTTTTAGTCACATAGTCATTTATTTGCCAAAATTCTACTAGTGATTCCACCTACATGCCTCAATAAATGGAATGACAACCATTTTTCTTATTTTTCTATTTATGCCACTTATGCACTTTGAAAATAGAAATTCCTCTTCCCCTTTTTTATTTTTTATTTTTCCTCTATTTTTTGTCACTTTATCTGTCCTCCATAATTTTTTTAATTTTAAAAAAATTGATAACACCCTCTTTTTTGTGATGCAAGATTCTCCTACGTTAGACATCCATAGTAGGAATGTTTTTATGAATATGAATTCACAAAATGAAGTAGTCATTGCTGATATTTCTCCCTCTTCTTCCAACACCTAGCTAGAACAAGTATTGGTTGTCGATATATTTCCTTCTTTCTTCTTTTCCAACACCTATCTGGAACAAGTGTCTGCTACTGAAAATACTCCTTCATAATGGACTTTGTCCATGTATAACTATTGACCTCCTCCAATCTTTTTGAACTAAATACACTTGTAATAAACTCAAAAATGTCATAACAATATTCCTTTGCATACCACACATCACTAACAAGATCCTCATGCAAACCATCATCATCTTTCAAATTCATCTCAAACACAATATCCCATGATTCATAAGAATTTACCTCTTTGACATATTCATCTTTGATTTCCTCTTTCATGAAAACCATTTTTCTTATTTTTCTATTTATGCCACCTATGATCCTTGAAGATAGAAATTCCTCTTTCCCATTTTTTTCCTTTTTTGATTTTTGATTTTTTTGCTAATTTTTGTCACTTTCTCTCTCCTCCACCTTTTTTTTTTCAAATTTTGATCACACCCCCCTTTTTGTGATGCAAATTTCTCTTGCATCAACATACTAGTGCTTGACACTAACTAAGTAAATTTTTTGACATGCATTGTCTAGCAACTGATGCTTGGCATGCTTTGATCACTTGGATCACACTGATTGCTCAGGTTTCTCTAATCAATCAACATACACTCTATTTATTCTTGAATGTGACTTAAATGTGTTGTCACTCATTGGTCAAAACCAAAAAGAGATCAACATTTTTTTGTTCACTCTCATATTTGTCTACTTAATTAAGTCAATCCTCATGTTTCTGCCATCTGATTTGGTCCTCATATTTGTCTCTACCATTTTCTTTACATTCCTTTCATTATTTGGGTTTCTTCCCTCATTGCATAGACTGTTTAACCTATGAATCATCTCATTTTAAATCATTGTAGGTACTTCTCCAACCCACAACACTCCTTCATGAGTGTGAATCATAATAGTTCTTCTCCTTTCATGGTTGTCAAATTTCATAAAGAACATGTGGTTCACAATATTGAGTTTTTTTAAATATACAAACTCTTTTTTTAAAGAAAAATTATCCTAGCACACTAGGTCAAGGTCCTTATGTATATCATTGTCTCAAATGCTCTCAAATTTACAATGGATATATGACCTAATATCCTCTACATTAAGAAAATGTTCTATAACTTGCAAAAATGCTCCTAATCAATCATCCACTTGGGAAATGAATGGATGCTTCTTGAATACATATCTTGACCTCTCACTTACATTGTAAACAATAGGATTCATAATTTTAACTAATTCAAATACTTTGGAAACTTTGTAAAATATGTGAATTTTTTGAAACTAGGGTACTTTCAAGTTCATAATACAAATGCTTCAAATTTTCCTTTACTCATTATCAATTCTCTCTAAAATTCTCCTTAATTCTTTGTACAACTGAATGATACTCAAAATTCTCATCGTATCCTTTAAATCTTTCAAATTGAACTTCACATTAATTATACATTTACCAAAATTAATGAAATTTTGACAAGAATCCTAAGTATAGAAGGAACAATAACAAAAATGATAGAAGAAATGATACTAATAGCACTAATATTTAGAAGGAAGCACTCAAAGAGTATGTTGAAGAATTTAAGGAATTACTTTTGAAAGAAAATAATCTAGAAAGTTCACATATAGTAGGGTTATAATTCCTAAAAATTCTACTATTTCCATTATTACTATCAAACTTAGGTTTCTTACAATCTACTGCTTTATGTCCATAACTATGGCAATCATAACAATAGAAAATAGTGATAGGTTTAAAAGACTTACCTTTGCAATTTCTCTTTATATGACCAACTCCATTACATATAAAACATCTACCTTTGAACTCACATCTAGTCTCCTTAGGTGATTCAAATTTCTCTACTTTCTTTGGTTCATCACACTTCTCAAATATATTAACTTGCTCTACTTGTTTAGATACTTTTGTTCATATGCTTGGTTCAATCCTATTTTGATCAGTTTATTTAGGCTTATGGTTTTCAAAAACTAGATCTAGCTCATTCCTAACTTCAATTTTCTTGGCTGATTTGTCTCCAATGAGATATCCAAGAACTATCTTATCATTAGCAGATCTCTAGTAAAATAGTTTTTCATAAATTTTCTCACTACTAGAATAAAGTGTTTTACAATATTTTTTAGCTTGTGTCAATTCTCCTTTCACAATAGTATTGTACTTTTCTAATTCTAAATTCTTTGTTCTTAATGCATCTAATTCAAATTTTACTTGAGTCATATGGGATCTTAAGTCTACATTCTCATACTTTAGATTAGGTTCAATCTTACCGTCATCCTTCTTAAGACTTAAGTTCAATAATTTTTAACTCATGTTTCAAGATCTCATTTTCTTTCTCAAGGGTTCCTACTTCATCCTTATCACTAATCTTCTCTTTTGAGTCGTTTCTAGATTTTAGGTAATCAATCTTGTCTTTTAGTTTACCAATGTAATCTTTTGCATCTCGATACCTATCTTTATATTTAACTGTTCAATTTTCTCAAGAGTTTCTTTAAGATTTATATTTAACTATTCTATTTCCATAGGGATCTTACTCAAGATAATAAGCCTTTTTTGAGTAAATATTCTTTAATACCAATTGTTAAAAATAGATAATACTAAGAGGGTGGTTGAATCAATATCCTAGAAACTTTTTCCCACAACTTAACATTATTAATTACTTTGCAACATGCATATGAAACTAAACTAATAATGTTGAATAGTAAATATAACCATACACAAAGAGTACTCATAACACCATTATTTTTTAACTAGGGAAATCGTAGCCAAGAGAAAGCCCTAGTAGGGATGATACCCACAAAATGATCAACTAAACAAAAGATTCTTGTTAAGGATATCATCACTATTTGGAGTCTATAAATTACATGTAGTTTCTTAGCCTTTGTTAGAGGACTAGGCCCTTTTAATAACCTCAAACCTATTAGGAGTTTTTATTATAATCACAAATATATCTAAGAAGAGCTCACTACCCTACCATGAAATTAAACAATATAGTTCTTTTATACAAAACAGATAGATACAAAAACCTCTTAATTGATAATTTTCATACTTCACATATCCTAATTTGATATCACAATTCACATCAAAAATATCTTAGATAACTTCACATGGCATATACATAGTTTTCATATATATCATATACGTTGCCTTCTCAGATATATTGTATATTGCACACACATATTACTTTGCATAAAGTAACTCCTTACTTATACTATTTCCTTTCACAAAACTCTTATGGAGTCAAATTTATGCAAACAAACATTATACTAGCTTAGGGTAAACATCTAGGATGTCATCCCTATAAACATAAATAATTATTTCCTAACTAAAATAATTCCTTAACTTGTTATACCTCTTTTCCTATTGTACTTTGTTCTACCTTGCATACTATCTTAACTAGTGTTTAGCTTGTAAGTGAAATAACGTGCACACTTAGGTACATCATCATGACACTCTAATATACATTCCCTTAACTTCATGCATTCCAATTATCTATGTATCTTTTAGTATACTAAAAGCAATCTTTGTGCAGTTTGTAAAATTTTCTAACACTGACAATTTTCTATCTCTCACTATGGAACTTTCAGTAGTATATATTGTCCTTACATCCTTAAATATATTTTTCCTTAAATAAAACCCATAACTCAACTTATCTAGACATATTTCCAACATATTTTACATGCAATAATAACATTATGAGCAGGGGCTAATAGATTGATGTTAATTTCTTTGGAGATTCATATCTCATCATCATTCAAACAAATGATGACTATCAAACCAAGGATGAAAAAATGATTCCCTACAAAAGGATGATTGATGATCTTAAGAAATATTTTTTCTATGTGAATTTCTAATGGATTCCAATAGATTAAAATAATGAAGTTGATACTATGACTACTTCTACTCCTATTCATAACTTCAAGAGCATGAATTATACTAGGAATTCCTGATGAAGAAGATATAATATCCAGCTTATGATTCTCTAGAATCTCGTGTTATCTACAGTATTGATGGTCATGATTAGTCTTTCTACAATAGGATCTATTCCTTTCATCATGACCAAGTTATCTCTAATAACCTAACCCAAAATAAAGAATTTCAAATTGTTTGTCAAAGCTACTAAGTAATTAACTAAGTGGATTGAAATTGTCCCACTCTCTATTGGTACAGGATAAAAGTATCCATATTTATCTTGAATTACATCATATATTTCTATAGTATGCCATCCTTCATAGTTATTGATAATGGAGGTTGATTCAAGAACAAAGATCTCAAGCAATTATGTAAGAAATTTAAGATTAAATGACACTAGTCCTCTATCTACTATCCTTAAGGAAAAGGACAATTTGAAGCATCTAATAAGACTATATTAAAAATATTTTACATTATATTTAATAAGTCTAGTAGGGATTGACATTTGTAGATTAACCCTTCTTTATGGGCCTATGTAATAATTATTTGCACACCTATGAGAGATACTCCTTTCTCCCTTATCTATGGGACTTAAAAAGTCTTAGCTATCAAGGTAGAAATACCTTCTCTCAGAGTCTCCCTTAAAGGGCTTGTAATGGATGAAGACTACAAAGTATCTCCCATCCAAGATCTTGAGCTATTAGATTAACATGGAAAAGATTCATTTGATCACCTTAGAGTCTATTAAAAAAATGTCTAATAGCAAAAACAAGAAATTAAATCATCCTTATAAGTTTGAGACCTAATCTTAAGAGAGAATCCAAAATATCAATAGAATTATGAATTGGAAAAGGAATTTTGAACCCAATTGGTTGGGTCCCTACATAAATTAGAACATCTTTTAGCCCAGGTTCCTACCAACTCTCTACACGAGAGAGAGAAAAACTCCCTAAACCTAACAATACCATACAATTGAAGATTTTATATGCATGATTTTCTTTGCATCTAGAGTTCCTATACATAGAATACAATCCTAAATATATACAAACAATCCAAATATGATCCTTAAAAAATGTGTATCTTGGTGCCTTTATTTTAGAATGCACCTTTCTACCACCAAAAAGATTATCATCATAGTAAAAACTTGAAAAATATGCACTTTGATGTATCCTTAAATAAAATGAAATATATAAAAAATTATAACAAACAAAAATTGGAAAAAAAAAGGTCCCTTGGCAAATACCTAGGAAAAAGTGTCATGGTAGTAAAATTAATAAAAATAGAGTTCCTACTAAGTGGTAAAAGTTTGAAAACATGCACTGCTTGTAAAATTTGTGCTCCATCTATTAGCTTGTGGCTTCTGCTATGAACCACTTAACCTTTGCAACATTATCTCTATGGTCTAGAACTAGTTTCTATCTAAGTCTAGCTAGGGGTAGTTCCATGACATTTTTATCTCTAAAAACATAGGAGTTTCTCAAAACTACTCCAACTAGTTTTTCTTAATACTCTCTATAGACATTAGTGTTTTTAAACACTTATCAGATAAAGTATCATGAATGGCATATCCTTGAGTAGTCAATGTATGAATCTTGACACTACATATACCGATCTTGAAATCATAAGGTTTTACAACATCAACAAAAATCTTAGCTCATACACTTAACTAAAAAAAATAATGTATTATTTTTAATTTTTCTTTTCATACTATCTTTTTATTACCAATTCTCATTCATTCTTCCTGCTTAATCTCTTTGGGATGTCACTTGGCTAGATCATTGGGGGTATAGGGAATTTTTTTTTGTCTTCTTCTAGCAAGTGTGGTTTCAAAAATCTACATGTTTTATGTATTAAGTGTATATGATAATTTCCTCCATTATGATTTGAATGTCACATATAGCTCAACTTGAAACACTTGAACACTTGGAGATTGAACTATATCATTGATTGCTTATATCATGTTTATTTTATACAAGATTACACTCATGGTTATATTGACACGTGTAACTTGATGTTGGTTTAATCTTGAAATATTAAATAGAAACTTAGGCCATTCTTGGTAATGGAGTGTTCCCTTTGATATTCCCCTTGTGTTCTACTCTAATCCAAATTAGTAGGGGAACAATTATTTCTCAACATTTGCAAAGCCTTAGTTGCACCATCAGACTTACCTCTAAATTATAAGGTATATCTCCCTTGTGTATGAGGTGTGTGATGAATTTTGTCTAAGTCTTAATTAACATGGGCATGCTCTTAATCTAAGAGTGCCATAGGTCATATCCAAACCATTCATCTCCACAAGGGATTCAAGCAAGAAAATTGGTCTACAACTAAATTAAATATCTCTCAAGACAAAGAATGAGTTAAATTTCCAAATATTTCTTTCAACTAAACATACTACTATAATGAATGGACACGTACATGATTCAATGAATACAATTTGTTAACATCTACACGTACAAAAGAATAATGAAAAGAACACAACTAAGTCATAGTAACACTTTTATTACTATTAACATTTAATTAAAAAGAAATATTCAACTTCACTTCAACTTTAAATATGTTCAATTTGATTTATGTTTGTTTCCCATATGAAAAAAATTAATATAACTAACTATTTTAACAATAAACAATGCTAAAACCCTTGAGAATATCTTAGTTGTCTCTACAATAGGGGGCTAATTTGACACCAAAATTTATCAATCCTTTACATTAATTTTCAAAACATTACATATAGTCCCTTTAACTTCTAGTTGTTACAAAGATGGAATCTTTGAGAAGGTATAAGAGAAGTCCAAAATGGGAGGGAAATGAAACTTGTCATTTTAGAATAGAGCAATAATTAAGTCTATAGAATTGAAACTCTTTGGCTTCCATCATCAGTCATCCTAGCACTTTCTTTTCTTTCCTTATACCTTTTCATTTCCCTTAAGATGGTTGAAATATTCTCGGCATTGGGAATCTCACATTATTTTAATGAATCATCCAAAATTTGTGGTCTATATCTAGCCCCTGAATGGAGTCAAACCAACTTTGTAACTTCTTTGACACCTTTGTCGACATCCCATCTGGAGTAGTCAACTTATGGATTTCAAGGTTGGGAAATTGATAGGGCATAGAAACTCATCTATGAAATCTTGATATGTTGTTTTCATGTTTTCAATGTCGACCACCTTACCATATTTTTGGATGTGAGACTCCTTGTGAAACTCATAGAGGTACCCAAAAAGCTTCCCTTAATCCTTTTTCACTAAATAATATGTACTTTTCTCAATTTATTCTTAATATTGACCATAATCTCTCTTATAAATTTGAGAGATTGCATCCAATGTAAAAAGGGTTCATCATCATTATTCAAGATCCCCAAGATAATGACATTTTCAACAATCAAACTAATGAATTCATGTAGAAATTACATGAATTTTTTTTACTTTTCCACATCTCTCTTGAGGGATTTGATATTGGTGAACATAATCTCATTTAATTTCATCACTCTTTTGAAAAGTGTACCCCACTTCTCAATCAAGGGTAAGCCCATGATTTTCATGTCCTCAACTCATTTACACCCAAATTGGACAGTGTCTTTCCAATTTCAATATGGTGATAATATCTTTATTCTCCCCTATAGATATGTTGAAGGACCTTACAATGTCATAATTTCTAGGAGAAATTATAGTGGAGTGATCAATTTCCTAATACACTCAAAAAATTCTTCATGAGAATCCTTTAGAAGGGATTTAGATATCCTCAACTTGTCAACCTCCTATTCTATATGTCAATTGGTGAAATTTTACATTATGACCATGGTTTCATGCCATATAGGGCCCATGTCATGCCCCTATAAATTTAAATCCATAGGAGAGAGATAGAGAGAAGACAAATATCCTTCTCCTTTGGGCTGAGCTAGCTTCATGATGATATGGTTAGCGTTTGTATCTCTCCCAAGAGAAACCAAGGTATGCAAATTCTTCAACTTCTAGATTAGTGAAAATGGTTGTGTTGTCTAGGGAATTAAGTCCTTAGCAAGAACACATTATTTTATCTATTCCTTTTATTTTCAAATTTGATCTCTAAAAATGATTTAGCTTCAAAGATGTTTAGTTAGGATTGGAGAGAATCTATGTTGAAGATCTTTTTCATTAGGGGTGTTTTCATCTTCTTAGAAGAGAAGGGGAACACAATATGATTAGTATAAGTACTAATAATAGGGTTTTTACCTTGGCCTTCAAAATATTATGGTCTCTAGTGGTTGTCTATCTCCATTAGGTCCATTGTTTAGGTGGTCCACATCTGAGTCATTCACCTTGATTACCTCTACAAGAACACCCATTTCTATTTTGACACACTATTTATTTTCCTTTTCTATGACCTTACCTTCTTTCTTGGTAGTTCCTAAATTTGGGGATAGGCCACCTCCATAGGTATGATAGATGGTGATGTGCTTCTCTAGGTTCTTATCACCTTTGTCAATGGTTTGTGTAAGACTTGATATGAGAGATGAGGTGGTTGAAAAATTAGTGGTGGCACTTATTGGTGAGGATTGTGTGGGATTAGAAGCTAAAGGTTATTCTCCCATTATTCTTTTCCTTTCCTTGGTCCACTATGACCACTTATCTTCTCTTTGAATGACACTAACCATTAGCCCATCCATTGTTTGAACTATGGGCACCAGAGGAAGGGAAAAATTGATGGGGGTATTTTTATTTCTTTTAAGTATCTAGATGATTGCATATGTCATCTATTGTCTTCAACCCCTTCAATATCATCATCCACCTTATACATTCTCACTTATTGATTTTTATCCTTAAATAAAATATTTCTCTAATAACTAATTTAGTGTCTCAATCTGCCCAATAATCTTCAAGCTCAAGGATATGCCTGAAGCTCAACCCTAGCTACAAATTATCTCTAATGTAACTTAATGGGTAAAATTTGAGCCTCAACACCTCATAAGAATCTATTTTATACTTCTCCTTGAATTCTTTCATCATGTTCTTGGTATTTGATCTCAATACACATGAATAGGCTCCAACCATGATAGAGAACATAATACCTTCTTTCTATACATCTATGCATAAACTGGTCACTTCTAGGATGTGTTAGTAGAACTCGACTAGAATTAATCTTTCAACCAAATATCATGGAATTTTCAACAAAAAATTGATGAATTTGACTACCATGATATAGGAGAAGAAAGGGAACTGAATAAAATAACTTCCAAACTATGTGACAACATAAATAGTTCCAAGGGATAACCTCCTTCTAGGAAACCCTGTAACTTCTTACATAACCTTATGGTAATGGCACCATTCACCTTTTTGAACTTTGTATAACTCTCATGTATTTGAAGATTAGGGTAGAAATCATATTCCTAAATATTCTCATCAAATTATTTTACATGGAAGAAATAGGGCCACAATTGAATGGTAGCCAACACATAAATTAAAGATGTAGACATAAGGAACTACCTCCAAAATTTGGTAGTCTAAAACAATGAGGCTAATTAGTCACTCAAAATATGATCCCAATATACATACTCATTTTCAATGCACACCACTTGTACCAAGTAATAATAATTCTCAAAAAAAATATTGGGGTCTTCATTGCTTTTTAACTAGTTCAACAATACTAAGATCTCTATGCTTTCCCATTTTGAATTGGTGCATACCAAGTCTTTGGCATCTTTATTTTTTTCCCCTTTTGCATCTAGATCAATGTGGCTGATACATTCCCTTTATAAATAGTCTTATTGTCATTGTAGATTGATGTGGAGTTCCCAAAATCCATTTTGTTAAACACTTCATGGGCATACAACTAAAACCAAGTTTGCAGAGTATTCTTATCTATGGTGAGAAACACCTCATTATTAGGCATTTTGATCTGGTGTATGGATGGGTTGTATTGAAAAATAAAATTTAGTATCAAATTTGGAGTGTGGATAACCACTAGTAACCTTGTAGCCTCCACTAAACCACCCTCTTTTAATTTTTGGGCAATCAGGTGCAAGGGTTCAAAGTTCAATCTTCTATGGAGATCACCCAAGTCATAAAACCTTAACTAGGTGTCACTTATGTTCATCAAATCATAACCAATTCCATTTAAATTATCATACCTTGAAAATCTTGTTTCTATAGCTTAGAAATTAGAATAAATTGTGATAGCTTCACTTGTTGTAGGAACCAAAATGCTTGTTTGAAAAATAATGATGATGAGATTTCCCCAAATCTTTTTTATAAAATTTCCTTTATTAGGTTCAACTTGACTCTCCCATGCCACATGAATGAATAGTATTTTAATTCATCATGTCACATCACTTATAATTTATATCATTGTGAATTGAATTTTCCATTTTTCCTTGTTTCTTTAGTACATGAGAAATGTCCTATTTAGTTTTTAGAATTTCAACTCTACCCACTAAGTCAGTGGTTTCCTTTGATTATCCTTTTGGTAAAGTAGTTAACATTGTGGAAGTCATTCACTTGATTTTCCACAAGCCTTAATTTTGAACATCCTCCACTTCCTCAGAATGTCACCTAAGGAGAAGTACTTTTTAAAAAATACACTTTTGAAGTTTTCAGACCTATCTTCTCTTTACCTTCCTATGGGACCAACCTTTCCCTCAACACACAAAGTCACACCTTGTTAGCCATCTTCCTAAATTATAGGGTGTGACAATGGAATCTCCATGGCATATTCCCACTTGATAACTAGTCTTTCATGACACAAGCTAAAATTTACACATTGTAGTTGTGAAGATACTTTGATGCTTTTTTTTTATTATAGTTGAAGCTCATACCATGAGATTTCATTTTCCTAGGATGATGAAAATAACATACTCAAGATACTTTTACTTCTCATTCAGAGCAATTTTGAGGACTTTCCCCACCTAGCTAGACTTGAGAACTACACAAGTGACATGAATGTGGAGTTTTGACTCAACTCATGCAATGTAATGAGAGATTCAAAGTGTGAGGCCTCACCCCAACCCATCATAGCATAGTTGATACTTTAATATTTTGATACTCAAGACTTGATATGTCAAGACACTATTGGATACACTGAACATATTATATTATTTCATGTTGTGTGATGTTTTACTTTCAAATATTTGATTATGTCATTTAATGCTTTATAAACATATCTACTGATGAAGTAAGTGAATGAAAAATTAACACTTTAATTATACAAATTTAGTGGTTAAGTATATGAGAAAATTTTAAATAAATAGTTAATTAATTGAAGGATTATGTTCTAAGTTATGTGATTTCCCTAGTAAGTTATACACATATATGCATGTGATTTTCTTGAGCTACTGATGTGTGCAATGAGTGTGCAGGATATTTTAGTCAAGAAATCTAATAGAGAAACAAAATTGAACCCTATGTACCATTTTTGGAAACCTCATTGTTCATATTTTATTTGTATCATGAGATGTTTGAATTTATCATTTTGTAATCAGTAAATGTTAATGTTTTGTAATAGTGTTTTTATAGTGTCACTTGACACTCATGAATTGTATATGCATTCTAGCATGATAGTTAGGGTTAACTGAGTAACCTAAAGATCTAAGTCAGACTAGGTTAGTGACCCTATTGTTAATTAGTTTATAATCAAGATTAATTACCCCTAATCTAGATTAGTGTTTAATCTACATTTTGAAGGTTGTTAGATAGTCCTAAAATTTCCTAGCATTTGTTACATCCCTAATTTATGCTTTAGGCCTAAAATAATGAAATCTAAGTACCCAAGGGGTATGGGTATGGGTTGCATGCATTTTTCACCCCCCTAGCCCCTTTTGTTGACTTTCATGGTCACTCAAAAACCCCATTTTTGTTTTATTGCAAAAATTGATAGTTTTCACCATGAGTTAGATGACTTTTACTCCACCTTGAGGTTAGCCTTAGGTCTAGTTGTGTTAGAAGCATCTAGAACTTTTGGGCAAGTGGGGGAATTATTTCTTTTAGAGGTGGTTGAGTTTAGGATCTTATTTAGAGGCAACTTTGAGAGGGTTTTGAGTATTCACCCAACGTATAGTTTTAGAGTGGAATTTAGAATTGAAGGAGAAGGAGAGGAAAGCAAGCTCATCTCAAATTTGTGCATTTTCCATAACCCAATTTTTGAAGGTAAGAATACTTCACTTTTTTTTGTTCATATTGTGTTTCATGTTTCAGTTTTATTGCTTATGTGGGTTTGTGTGTGTGTTGAGTATGTTGGTAGGGATTAAATTAGGTTTTCTTAAATGTCTTTCCTTTGTGTTTTGTTTTGAATTTTTGAAGGGATTGTATGGGTGTATTGGCATTACTCACCCTTGGATAGGGTAGAAGTGGCCATGTATGGGGGAAGGTCTTTAGTTGGACTCCAATAGTGTAGAGTCTCTTCTCAAGATGAGAAGAGGGAGTGAGGGTAGGGTGTTATGGGAACCTACTTGTCAGCACAAACCACATATGAGTTTTGGAATGTAAGAATGGAAGAATAGAAGTTCTTGAGTTTTAGCCCAAAAGTAGCACCTATTTTGGTGTTGTGTCTGATGTCTCCTATTGGAAAAATCCACCTTCTTCCTAGTTTTTTTCAATGATGTACCTATTGTGTAAATCTGGAATGGGAGTGAATGTCTAATTTTGTCCTCATGATATGTTTGGTTGTCTCCCAGTCATTTTTTGTTCTCTCCACAATCACCATGATGTTTTTTAGAATTTGAAATGGATCCCTTGTTAAGGGCCAAGAAGAAAATTCAACTTGTTATCAAAATTTAGTTATGTTGAGGAGATTTCTCCTTGGGAGTGAAGTCTTGTGTAAAATGTATTTAAACTTATTGTTGAAGTGGTAATGATGTTGGGTTTTCTTCTTGGTTCTTTCTCGGCAGAGCCTTTGAATCAAGTGGCAAATAAAATAATGATTGAGTTATAACATTGCTTATGAGATCTTCATATTTCTAGTTATATGCACATGTGTATTGAAAAGTAGATAAAATGGTGATGTTCAATCATGCAAATTTTAAGTTCAACTTTGTTAAGGAAAAAATTGATAAGCTTGGAACTTCAATTCAATTTCATGATTAATTGGAGATAAAACAATCTTACATTGTTGTTAAAAAAAGAATTATTCAATCCCTTTTTTTAACTAGGTATTTAATAAATTCAATTAGAAATGAAAAAAATGAATATACACTTGTTGTTATAAAAATAAATTGCTTTCAAAAATTGGACACTTAGAAAAAATATGGCTTTAACATTACAGTGGTTGTACTAGTGACTGAGTAAGTGGGAGCAAGTTTTTTTTTATTGGGTATTGAAGTTAATACCCAAGAAAGCTTAAAACATAGTTTTAAAACTTTATCTCACCTTATCTTTATATCTCCCATGCTTTTTCCCTTGACCTGGCATATCTATTGCATTGGAAATTTTGTTCGCTATGTATGATAGTGCTAGGAAAGTGTGGGGTCCATTTTTAGGGCCATGTGCCCACGTGGGTGGAATGGGGGGGCTTAACATTTATTAACATTTGAAATTTTGAAACCCCTTTTTCACCCCTCAAAACATAAACTTTTTTTTAAACCTGCACTTGGTAAAGCATCCAAGTGTGTGGCAGTGGGATTTACACTTGCTTGGCAGACTTAGGATGTGTTTGGATTGCTTGGGTAGTGTACAAGAAAGCTTTGAAAAGTGCTTGGGTTAGATTGTACGGAGTTAGTGGGTGTTTAGTTAAGTTTAATTTAGTTAGTGATTTAAATAAAGTTTTAAATGTAGTTTTGTTTTGTTTTGTATATTTTAGTAATATTGCATGAAGTTAATGGGTTAAGTTTTAGATGGTAGTTAGTTTTATTTGTTAGTAAATTAATTAATATGTTTAGTGTTAGTATGTTAGTAATAAAGTTTTTAATTATAGTTAAGATTTCTATTAAGTAAATTTATATGTTTTTTTTAAATATTAGTTAGTAATTATTATAATTTTAAAATCTTAGTAAATTTAATTGATAGGAAGTTAGTTAGTTTAAATGTTATGTAAGTTACTTAGTTTAGTTTTAGTTTATAAATATTAATTAGTTTTCATTATGTTAGTAATTTTAATGTTTTATTAAGTTAGCATTAATTTGTTTTAAGTAATTTTTTTTAGATTGGTATTATTTAATGTTAGTTTAGTAGATTATGATATTTTGTTTTATTTTACTATCTAATCATATTTAATTTAATTAATATTGTTATTATCTTTAGAAATGTTTTATTTCTAATAGAATTATAGATTAAATAAAATTGTGATTTGAATAAATTTAAAAAAAAGTTTAATTGTAGATGTAATGTCACATTAATTAGTAAGTTCTTTTGAATTCAAATGATTCAAGGGAGTTCAACTTATCTTTATTTTTTTTAAATCATTATTGAATAATTTTAAATATATAGTTAATAAAATAAAGAACAAATGTCGATATCAATTTAATAACGAGAGTTTAAATTTAACGATTTATTCCTACTCATGATTATAAACTTAAGATGAAATGTAGTGAACCTATACTTTCACTTGCAAGACAAACATATTAAAACTTAGTGGATTTTAAAACTTTAAAAAAATAATTATGTGTGTTTTTGCCCCCACATTTTTGGGCATGACATTTTTGGTATTAGAGCTTGTGTTTCAACATTAGGAACCTAAAACTATTATGCTTCTAAACTTAAACAAAACTTTAAATTGTGAAGGATGCCTACTATTACTTGGAGCAACCGATGAGGCAGAGGTCATAGGGTGAGAGGTGGTAGTGCAAAATAGGAGGATGGACCACCACCACCACCACTAAACCTAAATTAGGATATTTTGGTTGCCCTTTAGACATTGATTGGTATAGTCTAGCAGAGGGTACTACCTATAGTATAGTAGGGCAGAAAATTCCCAAAAGGGAAGTAGAGGGACCCAAAGGAGGTGGGACTAGAGGTAGAGAGAGGAGTAGGAGTTCCCCACTGAGGTAGGTAGAGGGATAGGGTGAGCATGAGGGTGAGTCGATACATCAGAGAGGACCACCACTCAATAAACCTCCTAGACATATAGGAGATGATATTAGGGAGTTGATATAACTTAAGCCACCATTCTTTACTGATTCCATAGAGGGAACAATAGTAGAGGCCTAGTTACAGAGCCTATAGTGGTGCTTTGGATTATGTCCTTATGGGAGTAATCTGAAAGCACATCTAGCAATCCATCAGCTAAGAGGAGATACCTCCAATTGGTGGCATCAAGAGGAAAGTATAGGAGGAGTGACGATGGATACCCTCACATGGGATTCACTCTGAGAAAGATTTTGAGAGATGTACCTATCCGAGCACTTCAGATAGAAGCAGATAGAGGAATTTCATTCTCTATATCAGAGGGGCCTTGCAGTAGCTCAGTATGAGAGCAAGTTTCTTGAGCTCCTTTCTTATGTTGAATACATGAAGGATGAGAAACTGCAAGTTCATCACTTCATCATGGGCCTAAATTTCTCACTCCAGTATCCAGTCTGTTTGGCCTTCCCTTCCACCTTTAGATAGGTAGTTGAGATAGCACTAGTTGCTAAGGATACTTAAGGTAGATAGGAGTCACAGGATCAGTCTCAAAACTAAAATTCTACCCAGCAAAACCCCCTTGGAAAGGAAATCCAAACTATATAGTAGGGTCCTCTAAGGGCCAACAAACTCAGCAACAAAAACCATAGCAATAGTAGTAGAAACCCTCACAAGGTTATCAGGGCTCCAAGCCCAAGTAGTGGCAGTCATAGAGTCCCAGACAGGATCATAAGGTATAGGCTCCATAGTAACAGTTAGTAAAGACTCAATAGTCTTCCAAGGGTGGATATAATGGATCTAGCAAATTAGGGGGCCCACAATAGTTTGGATCATAGGGTACACAATCTTATACCCAAGGACCATGCTACACTTGTGGTGGCATGGGTTATATAGCTAGAGAGTGTCCAGAGGGACAGTCATCTGGTGGTCAAAGAGGGGCTTTTTTAGAGCTGGCAGTTGGTTGCATGGGCAGATCCCATAGAGTTTTTGTAGTGGTTGACAACTACTAAGCTGAGCATCAATCCATAGTTATCAAGGCTACAGGTATTATACAGGGCTGTATGGTTGCAGTTTTATTTCATTCTTGAGCTACTAACTCTTTTATATCTCCATATGTAGTGGAGCATTATGGGCTAGTGGCAAATAGATAGGATGTTAGTTGGGAAGTAGAGTTAGCCTCTGGAGCCAGAGTGTCAGTTAGTTCCATGGTGCATAATTTCCAAATGTAGATTGGAGATTTTTCCATGATGTTTGATCTATGCATTACCCCTCTAGGTTCTTATGATGTTGTTCTTGGCATGGATTGGCTGTATGCCCAGAGAGCCAAGATGGATTGTTGATAAAAGAGAGTAGAATGTGTGGATGAGTTTGGGATCTCTAGAGTGATCTTTGGGGTAAAGAGACTAGTATCTCTTTGTATGATTTCTATTATGCAGCTTAGATGGTGCATGCATAAGGGATGTCAGTTGTTAGCTATCACCATTAGTGATAGAGAGGAAGATTCATAGGGAGAGCCATCCCTTTATGATTTTCCAATCCTGCAAGAGTTTGCAGATGTGTTTCCTTCAAAGCTCCTTGGTATACCTCCACCGAGAGCAATGAATTTTCATATTGACCTTGTGCTAGAAGCTAAGTTAGTATTGAGAGCACCGTACAAGATGACTACTCATGAACTCAATTACCCTACTCACTACCTAGAGCTTGTAGCAGTTGTTCATGTCTTGGTAAGATGGTGACACTTCCTTCTAGGTCATAGATTTGAGCTTCATTCCAACCACTAGAGCTTGTAGTACATATTTACTCAGCCAAACCTTAATACTAGGCAAAGAAGATGGATGGAGTTCCTTTGTGAGTGTTATTTTGATATTCATTACATCAAAGGAAATGAGAATGTGGTTGCAAATGCCTTAAGTAGAAGGTTCCATGAGCTTTCATTTGTACCTACTTGCAGTAACTTGAGAGAGAGGATCCTATAGCACTTGCCAACATATGAGCTTTATGTAGAAGTTAGTTAGATAGTGCATTCTCAAAAACCCTTGGAAAGGAAGTATGTAGAGTATTCTTTGGAGCCTGATGGACTCTTACATCATAGAGGATGTATGTATGTACCTTCCATTGGGGGTTTGCGTGAGCTCATTGTACTTGAGGCTCACAAGGCACCTTATGTAGCACACCCTGGTGTTAATAAGTTACATGCAAATATGAGATAGTTATATCACTAGCTAGGCATGAGAGTGTAGATTTATGTTATAGTTGCAAGATGCCTCGAGTTCCAGAGGGTGAAGGCAGAGCACCATCATCCTAGTGGGTTTCCTTAGCCTCATGAGATTGCAGAGTGGAAGTGCGATGCTATATCTATGGATTTTATTGTTGGTCTCCCCATGTCATCTCACTGCCATGATGCCATTTTTGTGAAAATTGACATGTTGACCAAGGTTTCCCATTTCTCACCTATGCATACTACATACACAACATGAGACATAGATTAGATGTTCTTGCAAGGCATTGTTAGACTTCATGGCATTCCTTATAAGATCATCTCTGATAGAGACTCACTATTCACTTCATCCTTTTGGAGAGAGTTGCAAGTAGCATTGGGCACCAGGCTCAATTTTAGTATAACGTACCATCCTTAGATTGATGGTTAGGTTGAGTGAGTGAATAAGGCTTTGGAGGAAATGTTATGTATGGATGTGATGGACCATTAGGTCAAATGGGAGGAATACCTACACCTTGTCAGGTTTGCCTATAACAATGGGCACCATTCCTCCATAGGTATGTTTCCTTTTGAGGCCTTGTATAGAAGACCTTTTAGAAGGCCCTTGAGTTGGGATAGGATTGAGGATCAAGTATCTATTGGTCCTTAGTTAAGAAATGAGATGGATCAACAAGTCACCCTGATTAGATAGTGCCTAAGAGAGGCACAAGATAGGAAGAAGAAGTATGCTAATGCAAAGAGGATGGATTGAGAGTATCAGGTTGGTGATAGAGTTTTCTTGAGGGTACGACTGCACAAGAATCTGATTCAATTAGGAAAGGGCTCTAAGTTGGCACCCGAGTTCATTGGACCATTCAAGATCTTAGAGAGGATAGGACCAGTTGCATACCATTTAGCTTTTCCACCTAGCCTGTCATGCATCCACGATGTGTTTCACATTTTAGTACTAAGAGGATACATTTATGATGAGTCTCATATTATAGATTGGGATGCTTTGTAGGTGGAGTGGGATAGGCAGCTAGTGCTAGAGCCTATCTATATTATTTCTTGACAAACCCTAGCTCTTTAAGGTTGAGAGCTAGACTAGGTTAGGGTCCAATGGGATTGTTATGATGAGGTCATAGCTTCATGGGAGGATGCAACACATATGTGATCTCAATACCCTTATCTTTTTGATGAACTCCAAGAGGAAGTTCATGCCTAGTGGGGAAAGATGTGAGGCCTTGCCCTGACCCATCGTAGCATAGTTAATACTTTATTATTTTGATACTCAAGACTTGATATGTCGAGGCACTATCAGATACACTGAACATATTATATTATTTCATGCTGTGTGATGTTTTACTTTCAAATATTTGATTTTCATTTAATGTTTTATGAACATATATACTGATGAAGTAAGTGAATGCAAAATTAACACTTTGATTATGCAAATTTTAGTGGTTAAGTATATGAGAAGATTTGATATAAATACTTAATTAATTGAAGGGTTATGTTCTGAGTTATGTGATTTCCTTGATAAGTAATATACATATATGCATGTGATTTTCTTGAGCTACTAATGTGTACAATGAGTTTGCATGATATTTTAGCCAAGAAGTCTAACAGAGAAACAAAATTGAATCCCATATAGCATTTGTGGAAACCCTACTATTCGTATTTTATTTGTATCATGAGATGTATGAATGTATCATTCTATAATCAGTAAATGTTAATGTTTTGTAATAGTGTTTTTATAGTGTCTCTTGAAACTCATGAATTGTATATGCATTCCATCATGATAGTTAGGGTTAACTAAGTAACCTAAAGATCTAAATCAGACTAGGTTAGTGACCCTATTGCTAATTAGTTTATAATCAAGATTAATTACCCCTAATCTAGCTTAGTGTTTAATCTACATTTTGAAGGTTGTTAGATAGTCCTAAAATTTCTTAGCATTCGTCAAATCTCTAATTTATCCTTTAGGCCTAAAATCATGAAATCTAAGTACCCAAGGGGTATGGGTATGGGTTGGGGGCATTTTCCACCCCCCCTAGCCCCTTTTGTTGACTTTTATGGTCACCCAAAAACCCCATTTTTGCTTTATTGCGAAAATTGATAGTTTTCACCATGAGTTGGATGACTTTAACTCCACCTTGAGGTTAGCCTTAGGTCTAGTTGTGTTAGAATCCTCTAGAACTTTTGGGCAAGTGGGAGAGTTATTTCTTTTAGAGATGGTTGAGTTTAGGATCTTATTTAGAGGCAATTTTAAGAGCGTTTTGAGTGTTCACCCAACCTCTAGTTTTAGAGTTGAATTCAGAATTGAAGGAGAAGGAGAGGAAAGCAAGCTCATCTCAAATTTGTGCATTTTCCATAACCCAATTTTTGAAGGTAGGAATACTTCACTTTTATTTTTCATGTTTCAAATTTGTGCATTTTCCATAACCCAATTTTTGAAGGTAGGAATAATTCACTTTTTTTTTCATGTTTCAATTTTATTGCTTATGTAGGTTTGTGTGTGTGTTGAGTATGTTGGGAGGGATTGAATCAGGTTTTCTTAAAAAAAAAATCTTTGTATTTTGTTTTAAATTTTTAAAGGGATTGTATGGGTGTATTGGCATTACTCACTCTTTGATAAGGTAGAAGTGGCCATGTATAAGGGAAGGTCTTTAGTTGGACTCCAATAGTATAGAGTCTCTTCTTAAGATGAGAAGAGGGAGAGAGGGTAGGGTGTTATGGGCCCTACTCGTTAGAACAAATCACGTATGAGTTTTGGAATGTAAGAATGGAAGAATGGAAGTTCTTGAGTTTTAGCTCCGAAAGGGCACCTATTTTGGTGTTGTTTCTGACATCTCCTATTGAAAAATCCACCTTCTCCATAGTTTTTTTCAATGATGGGAGTGAATGTCTGATTTTGTCTTCATGGTATGTTTGGTTGTCTCTCGATTAGTTTTCATTCTCTCCACGATCACCATCATGTTTTGCAAAATTCAAAATGGATCCCTCATTAAGGACCAAGAAGGAAATTCAACTTGTTATCAAAAATTGGTTATGTTGAGGAGATTTCTCCTCAGGATTGAAATCCTATGTAAAATATATTTAAACTTATTATTGAACTGGTAACAATGTCGGGTTTTCTTCCTAGTTCTTTCCCAGTGGAGCCTTTGAATTAGATGGTCAATAAAATAATGATTGAGGGATATCATTGCTTATGAGATCTTCATATTTTTAGTTATATGCACATGTATATTGAAAAGTAGATAAAATGGTGATGCTCAATCATGCAAATTTCAAGTTCAACTTTGTTAAGAAAAAAATTGATAAGCTTGGAACTTCAATTCAATTTCGTGATTAATCAGAGATAAAACAATCTTACATTGTTGTTGAAAAATGAATTATTCAATTCCTTGGTTTAACTAGGTATTTAGAAAATTCAATTAGAAAGGGAAAAAAATGAATATGCACCTCTTGTTATAAAAATAAATTGCTTTACAAAATTGGACACTTAGAAAAAATATGGCTTTGAAAAAAAAATTACACCTCCAAGAGCAAAAAGCCCTCTGGATTTTGTATGGGAAAATGTTTTAATCCCCTGGGAGGCAACAAAGAATATTCTTTCATCATTCCTTTTTAAAATCATTTTTTTGAAATCAAATAAATCATAGAAATTAGATAAACAAAGAAAGAAATTATATTTTCTAATATTTTCATAAATATCTTAGTCTCAACAATAAATCTTTTTCAATAACTACCCTAAACCCTATCCCCTCAACTTCAAACCCACCTAACTAACTTTTTCACTTAACTCCTTGCTAAAGGTGGGCACTGACCTTCTTGACTTGTTTGGCATCAAATACTTTATTTTTTTTACAATTGAAGGGGGGGGATTTTGACATTATAGTGGTTGTACCAACGATTGACAAAGTGGGAGCAAGTTTTTATTATTATTGGGTATTGAAGTCACTACCCAAGCAAGCTTAAAACATAGTTTTAAAACTTGATCTCACCTTACCTTTATATCTCTCATGCTTTTTCCCTTGACTTGGCATATCTCTTGCATTGGAAATCTTTTTTGCTGCTTATGACAGCACTGGGACAATGTCGGGTCCATTTTTTGGGCCATGTGGCCACATGGGTGGAATGGGGGCTTAACATTTATTAAGGTTTGAAATTTTGAAACCCCTTTTTCTCACCTCAAAACATAAACTTTGTTTTAAAATTCCCACGACTCACCTTGTTAAGTGCTTGGGATTTTAATTCCTCATTCTTCCCCCCATCATGTGAATTCATACAGCCCCCTTATCTTATCAACCTACACTTGGTAAAGCATCCAAGTGTGGGTCAGTGGGATTTCCACTTGCTTGGCAGACTTAGGATGTGTTTGGATTGCTTTGGCAACACACAAGTAAGCTTTGAAAAGCACTTGGGTTAGATTGTAGGGAGTTAATGGGTTGTTAGTTAAGTTTAATTTAGTTAGTGATTTAAATAAAGTTTTAAATGTAGTTTTGTTTAGTTTAGTATATTTTAGTAATATTGTATGAAGTTAATGTGTTAAGTTTTAGATGTTAGTTAGTTTTATTTGTTAGTAAATTAATTAATATGTTTAGTGTTAGTATGTTAGTAATAAAATTTTTAATTATAGTTAAGAGTTTTGTTAAGAAAGTAAATTTATATGTTTTTTTTTAATATTAGTTAGTAATTATTATAATTTTAAAATCTTAGTAAATTTAATTGATAGAAAGTTAGTTAGTTTAAATGTTATGTAAGTTACTTAGTTTAGTTTTAGTTTATAAATATTAATTAGTTTTTATTATGTTAGTAATTTTAATGTTTTATTAAGTTAGCATTAATTTGTTTTAAGTAATTTTTTTTAGATTGGTATTATTTAATAATGTTAGTTTAGTAGATTATGATATTTTATTATGTAATCATATTTAATTTAATTAATATTGTTATTATCTTTAGAAATGTTTTATTTCTAATAGAATTATAGATTAAATAAAATTGTGATTTAAATAAATTTTAAATATAGTTTAATTGTGGATGTAATGTCACATTAATTAGTAAGTTCTTTTGAATTTAAATGATTTGAAAGAGTTCGACTTATCTTTATTTCTCTTAAATCATTATTGAACAATTTTTGATGTATTGTTGATAAAATAACGAACAAATTTTGATCTTGATTTAATAATGACAATTTAAATTTAATGATTTATTCCTACTCATGATTATAAACTTAAGATGAATTGTAGTGAAACTATACTTCACTTACAAGATAAACATATTAAAACTTAGTGGATTTAACTTTTAAAAAAAAAAATTACATGTGTTTTTGCCCCCTCATTTTTGGGCACGACATTTTTGGTATCAGAGCTCATGTTTCAACACTAGGAACCTAAAACCATTATGCTTCTAAACTTAAACTAAACTTTAAATTGTGAAGGATGCCTCATGTTACTCAGAGCAATCGACGAGGTCGAGGTCGTAGGGCGAGAGGTAGTAGAGTATAAGAGGAAGATGGACCACCACCACCTCCACCACCACCACCGAACCTGAATCAAGATATTTTGGATGCCCTTTAGACATTTATTGGTGTAGTCTAGTAGAGGGTACTACCTGTAGTACAACTAGGGTAGTAGATTCCTAAATGGGAAGCAGAGGGACCCAGAGGAAGTAGGGCTAGAGGTAGAGAGAGGAGTAGGAGTCCCCCATCAAGGCTGGTAGAGGGATAGAGTGAGCATGAGGTTGAGTTGATACATCAGAGAGGACCACCACTAGATAGACCTCCTAGACATATAGGAGATGATATCAAGGAGTTGATATGACTTGAGCCACCATTCTTTACCAGTTCCATAGAGGAAACAGTATCAGAGGCTTGGTTATAGAGCCTATAATGGTTCTTTGGATTATGTCCTTATGAGAGTAATTTAAAAGCACACCTAGCAGTCCATCAGCTAAGAGGAGATGCCTCCAATTGGTGGTATCAGGAGTAGACTATAGGAGGAGTGAGGATGGATACCCTCACATATGAGTCATTCTTGGAGAGATTATGAGAGAGGTACTTGTTCGAGCACTTTAGATAGAAGCAGATAGAGGAATTTCATTCTCTATATTAGAGGGGTCTTACAGTAGCTCAGTATGAGAGCAAGTTTCTTAAGCTCCTTCCTTATGTTGAATACATGAAGGATGATAAACTGCAAGTTCATTGCTTCATCATGGGCCTGAATTTCTCACTCCAGGATCCAGTCCATTTGGCCTTCCCTACCACCTTTAGACATGTAGTTTAGATAGCATTAGTTTTCGAGGATACTCAAGGTAGATAGGAGTCACAGGATTGGACTCAGAACCAAAAATCTACCTAGTAGAAACTCCCTTGAAAAGGGAATCAAAACTATACAGCAGGGTCCTCTAAGGGCCAATAGACTTAGTAGCAAAAACCACAATAGCAGCAGCATAAACCCTCACAAGCAGTGGTAGTCATAGGGTTCCAGACAGGATTAGAAGGTACAAGCCCCTCAGTCATAGTTACTAAAGACTCAATAGTCTTCTAGGGGTGGATACAGTGGATCTAGCATATTAGGGGGCCCACAATAATCTAGATCATAAGGTGCACAATCTTATACCTGAGGAACATGCTACACTTGTGATGGCATGGGTCATATCACTAGAGAGTGTCCATGAGGAGAGTCATCTAGTGGTCAGAGAGGGTCTTTTTTAGAGCCGACAGTTGGTTACATGGGCATATACCATAGAGTTTTTGTAGCAGTCGACAACTACCAAGCTAAGCATTAGGCCATAGTGATCGAGGCTATAAGTATTATATAGGGCCATATGGTTGCAATTTTATTTGATTCTGGAGCTATTGACTCTATTATATCTCCATATGTAGTGGAGCGTTACAGGCACAAATTAAATAAGTTAGTAAATGATGATGAGCCTATAAAATGTCATATTTATATTCATCTATTACAATAATTTACCCCATGATTTCAATATATTTCCATCATTTTCATACATTAACTTGATTTATGAAGCATTAACTATGATAAATGATTTATTAATTTATATTTATATGTGTAGCTAGTTAATGCTAAATTGTGATGATTTATTATGTTAAATGGTTATTTTTGAATAATAATTATATTGAGATGATTAACATGTTTATTGTGAGATATTTGAGTTGTTCATGTAGCTGGAAAGAAGGAGAAGCAAGTTGACACTTGTCAATATTCAGTAGTTGTAAAAAATATAGAAAATGTCAAAAGTTAGTTTCCATAAAATGAGCATATCTTACTCAATTATTAATGAAATTAAGAATGGCTCATAGATTTGGAAACCTAAAAACAAGGTACACAAACCCTTTTCAATGTTTGAGTAAGTTTAGAATAGTTAATGAGCACCACAGATTAGAAGTTGATTGAGTAAAAGGTGGCACATTCTCAAGTAGTAGAAAATCACTTTCAATAAAATGTTCATAACTTTCGTATTTCTTAATGAAATTTAGATTTTAAAAATCATCTAGAAAGATAAAAATTAGGAGCACAATCTAGTATAAGGTCTTGATATAATTTTTAATAATAAATGAGAACAATGCATTTGAGTGGACTGTTGAAAATATGGAATAGAAAATCAGCACACTTAGTCATTAGTTTTGTAATAAGTCTCTTCCTTGTTTAAAGGAATGATGAGACACTTGTTAGATGGTTTTTAGAGAGCCAATAAGCTTTTACATATTATAAATTGTAATCAAGCATTTGAGATAGACATATATATGGAGATATAGATATATATTGATATATGGAAAGTTGTAGTCTATAGTATATAGTTCCTACAACCATTATTGTGTAGTTTCTTATAGTTTGCTACAGCCATTACTATATACATAGATTTATTTACATCATTTTTATAGTTTATGTTTTGCAATGATAGAATAGCTTAGAGAGTTTCATGGTGCATATACTTTGTAGACATGTTTCAAGTATACGTCCTCGGGTTGACAATTTAAATGATTCTTCTCCATAAGAAAGATAGCTACTTATTTTGGATGTCCAATCCATGTGTTGTATTTTTAGAACCAAATTATTGATCTAATTGAGAACCCACCATTTTTTGCACCATTGTTGAGGATAGGTCAAGTTGTTAGAGTCTCTGATTTTGTTACCAATTGTTTATCATTTTTGTAGAATCTTAGTTTCTATTCAAAGCACTTAGGATTAGAAAAGTTTGCAGCAATGCAATATGGATTTTAGATCCATGGAGAATAAGAATGAAGAGCCACTACCATTTTCAACAAGTTTGGAAAGAAATAAAGACATAGTTCTTTAGAATCATAGAATAATTTTGTTCATATATTGATGACAAAATGATGATTTATGAAGTGGCAAATGAAGACAAACTTATTTTGGAAAATGAAGAAATCACCATACACAAGGTTGCTACTAAAGATGAATGTGATATCAAATTATAACTCTTATTTCAAGAAGAGGATAAAGAGGCAACTCATCAACATAGAGCCAATAAGGAGGGCTCAAAAAAATTTCTTTCATGAGGGTGTCCAATTAGACATCTCATTCATATGGAGGAAAAGATGTTATCACAAGCTATCATTGTAACAAAAAAAGAAGTTAGAATTAAAGATGAAGCTACATATGTAGCTGCAACTAAAGGAGAAATATTTCATTTTATTTATACACTTTAATACAATAATATATATTATTAGCATGAAGTAATAAGTGAGTTGGTTAATATCTTTCCAAAAGTCTTGTTGTTTGTTATGTTTCTACTGATCCTGCAACTATTTGTCATTGTGCATAAGCATGTGAAGAATTGGAAGATTTTGAGAAGAGGAAGATACTTCAAGGAACCAATATAAGGTTTTATTTAAGAAGGTTATTTTTTTGGTTAGTGTAGGTTAGGATAGGTTAGAATAGGGTTTTTTATTCAATAATTATTGTTACACAATGTCTTAGAGTTAGTAGTTGTCTAGTTTAGTTTGTGTCCTATTTCTTCTTGTCTCAATGACTATTTTGGAGGAGTTCATAGTTGGTTGGCGAGTGAGTCAAGTTTCTAATTCTATAAGAGAGTCTTTCCTTATATTTCTAAAAATTTCATTGAGTATTTGAGTCTTTATAATGTCAAGAATGTATTTTTAATTATGGTTTTTAGTTGGTATTATCTGTAGGTTTCATGTTATAACAATCAATCCTATAGCAACTATTGTTTGGTTTTTAACAATCAGTCCTGGATAGCTACTACTCTTTGATTTAATAGACAATCCTACAACAACTACTATGTGATCAACAAGACAACTTGCAAAAAATATGAAGACAAAAACTTGATATTAAATATGCCACACTCTTGGAGGGACTTGATTATTCAATGATAAAGGGACCTATACTTTTAGATATTTGCAATTTTTGAAGCTTCTCACAATAACAAAAATGGTACTAAGTTTATGATTTCCATTTATTCATAATATTTATCATTTTTAGTAATTGATTATCTATGAATTGTATTTTATTTTTCAATTATTATTATTGTAATTATATGCTTCATAACTAATTTGATTCTACCCTCATACATACATTGTCATTTGAAGATAAACAACCTTTTGGCTAGGGGGAGCACATGTATACTTGGTTTTATTACCATAAATAATAGGAGGATGATTGTACTTTTATATTACTTCTGATATTCTTGACAATTGCTTAAAGTTGTCACAAGATTTCATGCTAATAACTTTCATGACTAACTGATGCCTATCCCTTGCTTGAGGACAAGAAATATTTCAACTTGAGATGATTAACATGTTTCTTGTGAGATATTTGAATTGTTCATGTGGCTGGGAAGAAGGAGAAGCAAATTAACGCTTGTCAATATTCAGTAGTTGGAGTAAATGCAAAAAAGTCAAAAGTTAGTTTTAGTAAAATGGTGCATATGTTAGTCAATCTTAATGAAATTAAGAATGGATTATATATTGAGAAACCTAAAAAAAAGGCTCATAAAAAAAATTCAGCATTTGAGTTAGTTCAAAATAGTTAATGAGCACCGCAGATTAGAAGTTGATGGAGTAAAAGGTGGCACATTTTTAGGCAACAAAAAATGACTTTGAATAAAATGATCATAACTTCCATGTTTCTTAATGAAATTTATATTTTAAAAATGATATAGAAATATAAAGAGGAGCACAATCTAGAAAAAAGGTTTGGTATAATTGTTAATAATAACTGAGAACCATTTACTTGAGTGGACTGCTAAAAATGTGGAACAAAAAATCAACACACTTAGTCATTAGTTTTGTAATAATTCTCTTCCTTGTTTAAAGGAATGATGGGACACTTGTTATATGGTTGATAGATATTCAATAAGCTTATGTATTCTAAATTGTAATAAATCATTTGAGACAGGCATATATATATATATATATATATATATATATATATATATATATATATATATATATATATATATATATATATATATATATATATATATATATATATATATATATATATATATATATATATATATATATATATATATATATATATATATATATATATATATATATATATATATATATATATATGGAAAGTTGTAGTTTGTAGTATACAATTCCTGCAACCATTATTGTGCAATTTCTTATAGTTTCCTACAACCATTACTGTATACTTAGATTTATTTCCATAATTTTTTATAGTTTTTTTTTTCAATGATATAATAGCTTAGAGAGATTCAAGGTGCATATAATTTGCAGACTTGTTTCAAGTATACATGCTCAGGTTGACAATTTAAAATATTCTTCTCCATAAGAAAGATGGCTACTCATTTTGGATGTCCAATCCATGAGTTGTGTTTTTAGAAACAATTTATTGATCTAATTGGAAAGCCAACATATGCCAAAAGTGATAGGTAACTGAAACTGGGGAGATAGCCATCTTGGTCTTTGTTCCTTGATTGATACATACATTAATATCCTATCTTATCTAATAAAAACTATATTTATAGTCTCATTTTTACATTATCATTTGTGATGGTTGTATTATCTTGTGATGTCCCTCTAATAAGGCATGATGATGAAACTAACAATTGGATAAAGATCCCTAAACACTGCACTTTCATTTTCATTACAGGTTACATATTAGTATTTTCATTTGGTTAGGATAGAGCCTTCATTATTAAATTAATTATTGGAAATATTCAATGCTCATTTCTTATTAGTTAATTTAATAAACTCACTTTCATTATCCTATGATCAATGGGTTAGTCACTATATCATCACATGTAATCTATCCAAATTTCTAAGTTTCCTATCTTGGAATGTAAAACATAATTTGTGGAAAGACAAATGACACTATTTCTATTTGTAAATAGACAATGTTTTTTTTTTGTGGATGTCCCAACTCTTTCATGAATAATTTGTTGGAAATGATTGAAAAGATCATGAATGAAGGATAATGGAACTGGTAAAGAATGTTTTCAATCATTGTTTTGTCATTGATGTCAAACTTTCTACTTGTAGGAATGACAATTTTTTTAGTGATCCAAATACTATCAATTGGTTGATTGACAAGGAGGTGGCAATCAATAAGATGTAACTAGAGTACCTAGAGAAAGGTTGAAGTTATGATGATGAAATGAAGTATAAAGATCAGCTAAGCCATTGATGAAAGAGTGTATTGATGACATACTCTAAGACACAAAGGATGGACACACTAAGACATATCAAAGATGTAAGGATTACCTAAGTTCATTAGAAAGAGTTGAGCAAGCTAGTTAGAACTAAACAGATTCTCAGTTGAAGTCGAGCAATTTCAACCTTAGTATAAGCTGAGTGATTACTTAGATGCCTTCAGGTGTTGAGTAGTAGAAAAAGATAATGGATGCCAAGTAAGTTTTCAAGTGCCGAGCAAAGCCCAAATGCTTTAGGTGCCGAGTGCTAGTAAATAACATTAAGAAGTTGAGTAACATAGAAGGTGTTGAGCATCAGTAAACCAATAATGCTGAGTTGCTGCATTATTTTTTAAGACAAGATTCACCAAATCAGCAGCAATAAGGTTGTTGCATCAAATTTTGTGAAGTAGTTGGAAGTTATGAATGATGAGTAGATGTCATAGAATTCTATGTAATCCATGCAAACCAATCCAAGGTGAATGCTAATGGATTTATCATGAAGTTTTTAGATAGAAACAAGATATGGGATAGATACATTGTATCCTACCTAATCCATTGAAACCCTAAAGTTGGAAAGGGAGATTTGAGTGGGAAATCAAGAACAAAACTTCTCTATAAGGAGTTACAGGTCAGAGATCAAGTGTGTATGCATGAGAGGGAATTGGTCATAAGTGTAATCATGTGAAGAAGCCAAGAAGAGTAAGAAAAAAGCATCAAGACTATGAGTTGATCAAGTGATCAGAGATTGCATTGGCATAACGAGTGGAAGAACTCAAGGAGATAGATCTTGAAGGGTGAACAAGCTATTAGCACTACAAGGAAGAGAAGCCAAGCAAAGAAAGGAATTGAAGAGTGATCTAAAATCTACATAGTTAGGGTTGCAAATTTGTATCAGGTTAAAACCCTTCTAATACTTTCTTACCATTGTATTAGATATTGAAAATCCTACATTGCTAGGTTAGCTTAACAGCTAGATGGATAAGCCTCGGGAAAAGAATCAAAGATCCTGAGGAGAAGGATAAAGAGATCCTTAGGAGAAGGATAAGAGATCCTTAGGAGGAGGATAGGAGATCCTTAGAGAGGGATGAAAGATTCTTTTGAGAAGATGACTAAAAATCCCATGGACTTGGGTGAGCCTAACAACTCTATGTAAATCCTTTAACAGGGTGACATTCCAAGTTGAATGTTCTTAAATCCTTTAACAAGGTCACATTTAACAATGTGTTGTAGCCTTTAACAGGGCAGACCATCAGAAGTGGTTGAAATCAATTATGCAATTATTTTGTGGGTATCATCCCCACTCCATTTTTACCTTCTTATTCTTGGAGGGTTTCTAGGTTATCAAATCCTTAGTGTTATGGTGTGATGCATGTTTATTTTTCATGGTTGTTTAAATGTTTAATTGCATGCATGATAATTTTAGTTATCTACCATTAAGGATTTGTAGAAAAAAATTTATTGGACATCATTGGACGTTGGATAACTGATTCACCCCCCCCCCCCCCTCAGTTATTCTAAATAATTCTAATAATTGGTATCAGAGCTCACTGTTGATTTGTTTCAAGGCACGAGCAACAAGAAGATCAAGATGTCCAAGAGAGAAGTTCCCAAGCTAAACAAAGACAACTTTGTTGCATGGAAAAGTCTAATGAAGCTACACCTCAGATCAATAGGCGACTATGCATAGACCTCAATTATAGTTGATCATTTAGAACCTACAAGACCCCTCACTATAGATGACATGAGCAAGAAGAAGGAGCACAATCAAGCAATGTTAGATATTGCTTCAGCACTAAGCTATGCCAAGTATGATGTCATCAAAGGATGTGATACTTCACATCAGATGTGGAATACATTATCAAGAATCTATGGAGGAGATGACAATGTCAAGAGAGCCAAAAGAGAAAGCCTAAGAGGAAAATTTGATGATATGAAAATGGAAGAAGGAGAGAATACTGCTCAATATGGTGCAAGGATGAAGGAAGTAGTCAGTTCCATAAGAAGCCTAGGAGGATAGTTAGCAGAAGAAACAGTATGCAAAAAATACTTGAGAACTTTGCTTCCCATCTATGTTATAAGAGTATCAACCATCCAAGAGCTAAGGTGTGTACCAGGCAACATAGTGACATTTGAAGGAATAATTGGAAGACTCACTGCCTTTGAACTATCCAACTTTGACAACTACAAGCCAGAAAACTTTGAATCTACATTCAAAGCTAAGATGACGATAAAGACAATGATGAGGTGCAAACAAAGAAAAAGAATGGAAAAGAAAAGCATGTATCTAGTGATAGCAGCACTAATGAAGATGATGTAGACCAATTGGAGGCATTACTAGAAAGAATATTTCACCAAGGAAGAGGCAAATTCAAAGGTAAGCTACCAATCATTTGTTTCAATTGTAATGAAGTTGGTCACATTGCAGCCAGATGCACACAAAAGAAAAATTACAAAGATGGAGGCAACTTCAAGAACAAGAAAGAGTAAAACAAGGACTACAAAGGTAAAGGCAAAAGATGTTACATTGTTGAAGAAGACTGACGAAAATGATGATGAAGTAGTCTATGTGGCTATGAAGGATGAATCAAATGAAGAAGAAGCAATTGCCCTGGTAACCTGCATGAACAAGAATGATAGATGGATCATAGATAGCGGATGCTCTCATGACATGACTGGAGACAAAAGTAAGTTCATTACCTTTATTCAATATGAAGGAAATAGTGTTAGATTTGGTAACAATACACCATGTCAGATCAAAGGGAACGGTAGTATTGAGCTTACTAAAAAGATATCACGTGATAATGCATACGATGTTGAAGGCCTGAATTATAACTTGTTAAGTGTCTCATAGTTAGGCAACATAGGACGTAAGGTTGAATTTGAAAAAGGAATTGCTAAGATTTATGATTCTCAAGGAAGTCTAATAGGAAAGGGTGATCAGACTAGGAGTAACTTGTTTTATCTAGACATGGAAGATGCTTCTTGTCTTACCATTCAAACTGATGATGTATGGTTATGGCACAAGAGGCTATGTCATGTAAATTTTGACAATCTGATAAGCATTAGCAAGATGAAGAAAGTCAAAGGACTACCAAAATTGAAGAAACTTGATAACATCATGTGCAAACAATGCCAACTAGGGAAGATGACCAAGTCAACTTTCAAAAGAAAAACTTATACTTCTAATGAAGTATTAGAGCTAGTTCATACTGACTTGTGTGGTCCTATAGAAGTACAAAGCTACAAAGGTGATAGATACATAATGCTATTTGTAGATGACTATTCAAGGATGATGACAGTCATGTTCTTGAAACAAAAATTAGATGCATTCCAAATGTTTAAATGTTACTTGGCTAGAGTTGAAAAAGAAACTAGAAAGAGCCTAAAATGTCTTAGATCTAATAAAGGAGTTGAATTCACATCAAGAGAATTTGAAGAGTTCTGCAATGAAAGAGGAATCAAAAGTTAGACATCAGCACCGAAAACTCCACCTTAGAATGGTATAGCAAAGAGAAGGAATAGATTAGTTATTAACTGTGCTAGGACCTTAATGATGGAGAAAAATGTTGTACTCAAGTACTAGAGAGAAGCTATAAGTACTGCAATCTACACACTCAACAAAGTTCAAGTCAAGAAAGGTACAAATGCAACACCTTTTGAATTATGATATGGGCATTCTCCTAATGTAAAATATTTCAAAATATTTGGATGTGAATGCTATATATATAAAGAGTCTAGAAATGGAAAGTTTGATGCAATGAGTGAGGAAGGCACATTTCTTGGTTATTCTACTAGAAGCAAAGCTTATAAGTGCTTGAATGTTAACACTAAAAAAGTAGTAGAGAGCACAAATGTGAAATTTGATTAGCTTGCAGAAGTTCAAAGTGTTGAAAACACCAAGAAAGAAGAGGAATACAAGACCTTTGTATACTTTTATGAAGGTATACCTAATGATGATGAAGTTGCAACTCAGAATGACAATTAGCAACAAAATCTATTATCTGCCAAGTCATAGATACTGAATGTCAAACAACAGACACATTCAGAAGTTGAGCCGCAGAATACAAAAAATGTTCATTCAAACTTTGAGAATAGTCAACATGAAGAAAATGAATAAATACTTGATGAAAATATGCATGAAGATTCAGATTCTGAAAGAAACAATATGCAAACAAGGAAAGAACCAGTATTGGAAAAGTATGTAAGAAGAAATCATCCTGCAGATCAAATTATTGGAAATAAAGAGGCAAGACCAATGACAAGGAATAGACTCAAAAATGAAACATGTCTTCTCAGCAAAATGGAACCAAAAAGAGTAAGTGAAGCCATAATAGATGATGATTGGTATACTACTATGAAAGAAGAAATAGAACAAATTGAAAAGAACAAGATATGAACCTTAGTCTCAAGACCACCTGATAAGAATGTGATTGGAACCAAGTGGGTGTTTAGAAACAAGTTAGATGAAAATGGTGAAATCACAAGGAACAAGGCAAGACTAGTTTGTAAAGGGTATGCACAAGAAGAAGGACTAGAATATGGAGAAACTTTTGCTCCAGTTGCCAGAATGGAAGGAGTAAGGACCTTACTAGCATATGCAGCCTTCAAAGGATTTAAAGTCTATCAAATGGATGTTAAGTCCACATTTCTAAATGGTATACTTGAAGAGGAAGTCTACATAGAGCAACTAGAAGGTTTTGTTGATGAAAAGAACAACAATAAGGTATGTAAACTGCATAAGGCTCTATATGGATTAAAGCAAGCCCCTAGAGCTTGGTATGAGAGACTTCATAAGTATCTTGTGCAAATAGGATTTGAAAGAACTAATGATAACAACAACATGTACATAAAATTAGAAGAAGGTAAGGATATTCTTGTATCTAAAATATTTGTGGATGATATAGTTTTTGGAGGAAAGGAAGTACTGTTCAAAAGCTTTGCTGACAAAATGAAACATGATTTTTTGTGGCTTTTTTGTTGTTTTTCTTTTCTAAAGCGTGGGAGACCACTAGAATACCATCTTTTGGAGTATCATATAGTACTGCATAATCATTTTATTTCATCTCATGCTAGTACAACATATCTTTGTACACCACTTTCTCATTGAATATGAAATCCCTAGTTCTTATAATTTTATGATTTTAAAAGTCCCAAAGCCTCTAACAAAATCATCAATGTCATATCCAACAAATACACATTTCTTTGATTTAGGTTCCAACTTGATTCTATTTCTCAAAATCTGTATGCATAAATGCTTTACAAGTGAAGGTTCTAAGAAAATAATAGCTCTCCTTCTTATCTTTTCATGCTAATTCTTCTAGAATATCACAACCCAAAGGGGTAGAGGGACCTCTATTGATTAACTATACAATATTATTAACAACCTCCTCCCACATGTTTAAGGGTAGCCCAACATGGAACCTATTAGAAATATAAGAGTAGTAATTGAGAGGGGAGAGTTGAATTAGTTACCACAAAAATAAATCCTAGATCCCTTAGATGTCAACACAAGTTCAAAACATAAACTCTAATAAACTATATTTTTCTATAATTCAACAAACACACAGGAACTCAATTTACACTAGAAAATTTTGTAACTCGGCAAGAATAGAAATATCAACTAGAAATGTGATTATCCTTAAATTAACTTAGTTTCATACACATAAAAAAAAATGGCATGAACACAAGAGACACCAATATTTAATGTGGAAAACCTATTTGGAAAAAACCACCAATTACAACTAGTTATTATATTTCACTCTTATGAAGTGAGCCATGTTAGGAGCCAACCTTTTTAAAGGTTAAAAAATACACTATTAGGTGTGACCTTGTTAAATGATTTAATCACCCTATTAGAATTGGCCTTATTAGAAGTATTTAAGACACTTGAATATATAAATTCCATCTTGTTAGAGGATTTGTATATAGTTGTTAATCCAACTCTATTAAGAGATTTAGTTCACTGCTACAATGGTTAGAGAGTAAGAATAATATGACCTAATTTTTGATGCAAACTTATCTTTGTTGATTTCAAATCTTAGTTCTAGCTTGAATACTTGATCCTTCTTGATCAAATGTATCTTTGTAGCTCCACAAGGATATTTTGTTTATCCTTACAATTCACTTCCTCTAAGCATCTTGTTATCTTCACACACACTTTTTCATATTCAATTCCACAAATTGACCTATATCTTATACATTACCAAGTCACCTTGAATACAACTTATAAAAATCTATATTCATCTCCTCATTTGGCTAAAAGCATCAAAAAGATCCATTAAGTAGACACTAACCAAAAGAATCTTTGTTAACCAAGTGAGCTTAGTTAACACTAGTTTTGATGCCAACTTTTCTATCTCCTAAGTGAACTCGGTAGACACCAACTTCTACAAATTCTCTTTGGTAACTGAGTGAGCTTGGTTAACACTTGTTACCTTCCAACTTTCCTTTGTCTCATGAGTGAACTCAATAGATATTTCCATTAGAACTTAGCAAAAATTGGAATGTTCAGAAGACATAGAGGACTATCTTCTTCATCGAGTGAGCTCGATAGACACTAACTAGTGAATATATGACATTTTGTGTAACATCAAAAATAATATACAATTAATCAATTATTTTCAAAAATCTCCCTCATTAGCTTTGATGGCAACACAACATGTCATAATACAATGAAATTTTACAAAAAAATACAATTAGGGATAATATCCTTAGTTTCATTTTGATTTTCATCCATGAGAACTCCTTCTATTAGTGTGAATTCCCTCTAACTTTAGTTTCTCCCTCTTTCAACAAACACTTTTGTCTTCAACAACTTCTAATAAAAAACTCTCCCTCTTTTAAATCAAACCTAGTTCTTTCTCTTCTTTATCAAACTCCCTTGACATTTTCTTTGATATAGAAAAATTTGTGTGATATGACATAGATATGACACAAAAAAATCTCCCTCTTTGACATTTTATGCCAAAGATAGTAAATAATGTAGTTTCCAATGTACCTTAACTACTAGTTCATATGAAATCTTACCTTTTTATTACTGCATCAACTTGACTAATCTTCAACATACCTTAGTTGATGCATCACTAAACTTTATTTAGTGAGCTTCAAATAGGGGAATGACCCCTAGGTTACCTCTTAGATAAAAAAATGCATCCTTAGATAATGGCTTGGTGAATATGTCTACAATATATTCTTTAGAGTTTACATATTCCAACTGTACTTCTTTGTCTTACACCAATTCTATCAGAAAGTGATATTTTATTGCAATGTGCTTGGTCTTGGTATGCATCAATTGATTCCTTTATATCTTAATTGCATTTGTGTTATTACAAAAGATAACCACTAGATTCTTGGTTTCTACCTTCATACTTACCAATAATTACTTGAACCAAAGAATATTGGAATAATTGACTACTGCTACAATATATTCTACCTCTATTGTTGACTGAGAGATGCAATTTTATATTTTCTTGTCCAAGACACTAGTCTTTTACCAAGAAAGAATGCCCCACCATTGGTGCTTTTTCGGTCATCAATGCTTCATGCCCAATCAGCATTAGTAAATGCTTTTAAATCTAAGTTGTCTCCTTTCTTGTAACATAAGCCATAATATTCAATATCCTTTAGATACCTCATGATTCTCTTGATTTCCATCATATGATTTTCATTACAATTAGCTAAAAATATTGCACCACACCAATTGCAAGAGCAATGCTAGGCCTAGTAGGTACAACATACCATAGTTTACCAATTATTGATTTGTATGTGGTCTAATCTACTTCCTTAGAATCATCATTTTGGAAATATTATGTCCAGTAGACATAGGTGTTCCAACTAGTCTTGAATACTCAATTCCAAAAAAAATTAGTATCTCCTTGATATACTTAGATTGAGTAATGTAAATACCATCTTTCTTCTATTGAATCTACAAGAATAAAAAAAATTGATCTCTCCAAACATTGACATCTAAAATTCCTCACTCATTTCTTTAGAAAAAGAGTTACATAAGTCATCATAACTAATAAATAATATATCATCCACAAAAATATTTGCCAACAATATCTCCTTCTCTGGTTCTTCTTTGATGTATAGACTGTTGTTATCATTTATCCTTTGACAAACAATCTTCATCAAATAACTACAAAGTCTTTCATACCAAGTTCTAGGAGCTTGTTTGAGACCATATAATGCTTTATGTAGCTTATAGACCATATCCCTCTTGCTAGGATCTAGAAAATCTTCAAGTTTCTCTATGTAGACTTCCTCTTCTAGAACTGCATTCAAGAATGTAGATTTCACATCCATCTAATATACTTGAAAACCTTTATGTATTGCATATGCATGTAAACTCCTAACACCTTCTAATATTGGAGTAGGAGAAATTTTTCCTCCATAATCAATACCTTCCTCTTGATAATAACCTTTACAAAGTAACCTTGCTTTGTTTCTTGAAACTTGTCCATCTTTATTTAGCTTATTTTTGAGTACCCATTTTGTACCAATCATATTCTTATCCTTGGTTCTAGAACAAGAGTCCAAGTCTTATTCCTTTCAATTTTTTCTATCTCTTCATTCATTGCTTCAATCCAATTTTTATTATCTAAAGAATCTTTAACATTTCTAGGTTCAAATTTAGTAAGAAAATGTGTACCTTTTAATTTTTTTCTTGTCATTGTACCTTTTGATTTGTCTCTAGTGATATGCTTAGGAGCATGATGCCTTCTGACATATCTTAATAATTTTTGACATATCTTAATAATACAGGTACGTTGTATTTAGAATTTTTCACACATAGGTTAGCACAATCTTCTCAATTAGGCTTGGGTCCCATTGTCTATGACTCAGGTCCTTCTGATGACTCTATAGCAATTTGCTGTAGCTTGGTTACTTCTGACTTAGGTCCTTCAAACTATGACTCAGGTTGCACGAGCTACAACTCAAGTGCTTCTAGAGATTTTGGGGACTCAGGAGGTGAATCTTCTTGAATTCCTATTAGATTAGGAAATGTATCAGGTTCATAAAACATAAACCTTTTGTAATCCTTAGGTTTTCTATTGCTCTCTTCTTCACTCTTTTCTGCAAACTCATCAATCTTTACATGTGCACTTTCTATGATTTTATGAGTACTTAGATTCAAACACATATATGATTTACTTCTACAGGAGTACCCTAAGAATATGCCTTCATCACTTTTGATATCAAATTTACCTTTCCTAGACTCCTGAAAGATATAACATTTTCTACCAAATACTTTTAGGCAACTTACATTAGGTTTATAGCCATACCATAGTTCATAAGGTGTCTAAAATGAGCCATTCTTTAGTTGAACTATGTTTAAGGTATGAACTATTGTATTGATTATTTCCTTCCAATATCTGATTGCAACATTCTTTTGTATCATTAGGGTTCTTGCACAATCCATGGTAGATCTATTCATTCTTTCTGCTATACCATTTTGCTGAGGTGTACTAGGGGTTGATACTTGTCTTTTGATTCCTTTCTCATTGAAAAATTTATTTTCATTTGAGCTAAATTCACCTACCTCTATCTAACCTTAGATATTTTAGTATCTTTCCTATCTCTTTCTCAACACTATCCAAATACCACTTGAAGTTTTGAAAAGATTCAGACTAATCTTTCAAAGAAATTGTAGTCATTTTTCTAGAATAATCATCAAAAAATAAAAATTTCTTATCTCCATTGTAGCTCTCTATAATAATAGGTCCACAAAAGTCTATATGAACTAGTTCCTATAAAAGAATTTGCATGATAATTCTTTCTTTTGAAGCTAGTCTTTCTCATCTTTCCAATTTGGCAATTTTTGCATAGGTCCATATGATAAGGTTTCCTCAATCTAGGAATACCTCTTACTATTTTTTTTTTCTCATCTTTACCAAGTTATCAAAGTTCACATGACACAACCTTTTATGTCATAGCCAACTTTCTTCTACTTGAGCAATGAAACATGAACTTTCACTGTTACCTTTTGTTTGATTACCATACCCAATTAGATTTCCTTTTCCATCTAGCAACTTGGCCTTCACAATCATGAATTCTACCTTGAATAAAATGTTATTCAACTATGCCACACTCAATAGATTATGCTTCAGTCCTTCAACCTAGTAGGCATTGTCACATTTGAGTCAATTGGTTAGTGAAATACAACCTTTTCCTTTTATGTAACAAGGTTCATTATTTCCAAATCTAACTCTTCCACTATCATAGTGTTCCACATGTTCAAACTTTTATTTATCACTAGTCATATGATGAGAAAAACCACTATTAATAATCCATGTATCATTCTCACTAACATGTTAAATAAGTGCCATCTTATCTGACTCATCATCTAATTCATCATTTACAACTATATAAACCATTTTATAATTTTCACTACTAACATAATATTTAGCCATGAAAACATATTTCTTACCTTTATCTTTGTAGTCCTTGTAGCTTTTGAATTCCTTCTTGCATTTGTACTTAATTCTTTTCTTTTCATCTTTGCCTTCTTTATTTGGAGACGTTGCAGCAATGTGACCAACTTCTTCACATGAAAAGAAGATTAGAGGAATTTTACATTAGTACTTTCCTCTACCTTTGGGGTATTTCCTTACAAATAGGGCTTCAATAACTTCAAGCTCATTATCAAAAATTTCTTCCTCTTCTTCACTTTCAGATTGTTCTCCTTTGGATTTTCTACCTTTCTTCTTGAGTGAAATATTGGCTTCAAATGCAGACTCAAAATTCTTGGAAGGAGAAACATAATTATCATAGTTATCTAATTCAAAGGTTTTCAATCTTCCCACTAGAGCATCTAGATTTATCTTATTATTTAGATCACATCTCATCTCTTAAAATGTAGATACTCTAATTGCATAGATAGGAAGAAGGGTTCTAAACACCTTGCCTACAATTGTTTTATCATTAGTGTCTCCTCTAGAGGCCTTGATTTCACCTACATTGGCTTTGATTCACTCAATATATTTTGCAATGTTTTCATCCTCTCTCATTTTTATCTAATCAAACTGGTCTCTAAGACTTTTTTCTTTGGCTCTCCTTTCATTATCATCTCCTCTATAGATATCTTTCAATTTGGTTCACATCTCATGGGCAATACTACAACCTTTGACCTCATCAAATTTAGCATAATTAAGAGAAGAAGCAATGTCAATCATCATGATGTTATGATTTTTCTTTTCAATAGTTTCTTCCATTGTCAATGTTCTAGTAGGAGCCCTATATTGATTTTCTAGGTATTTCAATCTTGAATCACTAATGGTTGCCAAATGCAACTTCATAAGTTTCTGCCATGCTGCAAAGTTATCTTTTTTCAACTTGGGAATCTAGCTTCTATAAGACATTCTAATCTTTAGCTTAGGTCCTTGAAACCTTCTCTGCCAGCACCAAAAGCTCTAATACCAACTGCTAAAAATATAAGAGGAGTAACTAAGAGGGAAGGGGTGAATTAGTTAAAACAAAAATAAATAAAAACTCCATTAGGTTGCAACACAACTTCAAAACATAAACTCTGATAAACCATATTCTACTATAACTCGACAAACACATAGGCACTCAATTTACACTAGAAAATGTTATAACTTGGCAAGCATAGAAATATCAATTGTAACTTGGTAACTATTGAGCATTAAGATCTTTAAATGTTTAATGTGATTATCCTTAAATTAACTTAGTTTCATACACATAAAATAAATAACATGAACACAAGAGACACAAAGATTTAACATGGAAACCTAATTTGGGAAAAACCACCAATTGTAGCTAGTTACTATTTTTCACTCTTCTAAAGTGAGCCCTATCAAGAACCAACCCTATTGAAGGTTACAAAAAACATTGTTAGGTCCAACCCTGTTAAATGATTTAATCACCTTGTTAGAGGTGGCCTTTTTAGAGGTCCTCAAAACACTTCAGTATAGAAATGCCAACTCTGTTAAGAGATTTATTTCATTACTAAAATGGTTAGAGAGTAACAATGATATGACATAATTGATGATGCAAAATTATCTTTTCTAATTTTAAATCTTAGTTTTGGCTATCTTTGTAGGTCCACAAGGATATTTTGTTTATCCTTCCAATTCGCTTCCTCTAAGTACCTTCTTATCTTCACACACAATTTTTCACATTCAATTCCATAGCTTGACCTTATATTTATATCTTATACATTATCAAGTTATCTTAAATACAACTTATAAAAATCTATTTTCATCTCCACAATTGGCTAAAACCATCAACCAAATCTATTAAACTCAATATACCAGAACAAGAAAATCCTTTGTTAGTCAACCCTACTTGGTGGACACTAACCAAAATAGATTTTTCTTTGTTAACCAAGTGAGCTAAGTTAATACTAGTTTTTGTGCCAACTTTTCTTTGTCTCCTAACTAAACTTAGTAGAAATTGACTTCTATAAATTCTCTTTGGTAACCGAGTGATCTTGGTTAGCACTCATTACCTTCCAACTTTCCTTTGTCTCCCAAGTGAACTCAATAGACACTGTCATCTAAACTTGGAAAACACTAGAATGCTTTGTAGAAATAGAGAAATATCTTCATCACTCAAGTGAACTTGGTAGTCACTAACTAGTGAATGTATGAAATTTTGTGTAACATCAAAGACAATAAACAATGGATCAACTATTTTCAACAAACCTCATACTACTTGCACACTCAATTATTACCCTATTCATGAGATCAGCCACTTTATTTTCTTGTGGAATCCTAAGAATAGTCTTTTTCCTACAAATACCGATAGAGTAACAATAATCTTCAAATTCTTTGCTACTATACTCACCACCATTATTAGATATGAGATATTTTAGTCTTTTACTAGTCTCATTCTCAACTAATATTTTCCATTTCTTAAAAGTTTTTAATACTTCATATTTCTATTTAAGGAAATAATTTCATATTATCCTAGCTACATCATCAATTAATGTAACATAATACAAAAAGTGACCAAGGGGAGATACTTGAGTTGGTACACATACATCAACATCCACAAGATCTACTTTCTCATTTTTCTTTTCCTTCTCACTCTTCACAAAACTAATTCTCTCATATTTTTCATTAACACAACTTTAGTAGAAAACCTATATTGAAACATTTTACACCTGGTAAAAATTTATTTAAATGAATTAATTTCACACCTTTTTGACTCATGCTCCTAAGTCTATTGTTTCATAGTGTCATTTTAGAAACTTTAGCAATTGTTTAATATTATTCATGCTCAATAGAAGCAAATGTTCCTGAGAATATTTAAATTTTTTTGTAGCAATTAAATTATAAGGAACAATATGACTTATGGAAAGATATAAGGTGCCTATTTTCGCACATTTTTGTACTTGTAAAGAACCTTTTGAAACCTTTCAATTTTTATCAATAAAAGTGATTACACAACCCTTCTCACCCACTTTCCTTTCTGAAATTGGATTTATACTTAGCCTTGGAACATGTATTACCTCTTGTAGTAGTCAATGATTCCCATTCTACAACTTAATCTTAATTCTACTTTTTTCAACTATCTAAGAAGGTTCATTATCTCCAAAATAAATATATCCCAAGATCTCCATGGACATAATCAAGAAAATAACTACTGTGGGGTGTAGCATGAAGCAAAGCCCTTGAATCTAAAACTCATGAATCATCAACATTTTATAAGGAAAGAAGAAAATCATTCTCTTTAGATTTATTACTTACCACATTTGCCTCCTTATTTCAATCTTTTTTGTCTCCTTTATTTTTCTTCTAAGACCAAAAAAATTTATTCTTATGACTTTTTTTCTCTCATCCTACCAGAAATCTCTTCATCCTCTGGAGTGAGATCTCTTTCCCTTTGATTTTTCTCTTTATTTTGCATTATTTAAAGAATTTTTTCCTCTCTCATTCATTTTGCCTCTCCTTTTTGCATTCAAGATAATTTGTCATGTAGATCTTCCTAATCTTTTCATATGATTTTCCTCACTTAGACTAACATGAATAACATCATGAAATTTTAGGGTATTAGAACTGAAATAGAGTTACTCATTGACATTACGAAGCCATTCAAATTTTTAGGAAAGGATCACAAAATCAAAAGAGCTCTAATTTCTTCATCAAAATTGACATTTACTCAAGATAACTACTTGGTAACTATATGAACCTCATTGAAATGACCAGAAAAATACCTACCTCGCACCATCTTCATATTAAATAAACACTTCATGAGAAATACCTTATTCAAAGTAGAAGGATTTTCATACATATTTTCTATGGTTTCCATTAAACCTTCAATTTTTTTCACTTTTCTAATATCAAAGGCCATTGATTATGTAAGGCATAAACAAATACTTCTAAGTTCCCTTCTTTACAAAATATCTTATTCCTCATTTATCATATTTGTGTCTTTCTTGGATTTTTCTTCCAATGGTCAGAATAAATCCTTCCAATAAATCTAGTCCTCCTTTTCCATTTTTTATAACTATTTTTTTTCCATTGAATTTCTCAACCTTAAACACACCTTCATCTTTAATTTCTTTGACTTAACCTTCAAACTTTCCTACAAAGGATAACTAAAACAACCTCACTTTGATGCCACTTGTTAGGATTAAAGAGAAAAAAAATTACATACAAATATAATCAATATCTGAAAGAAATAAAGTACACATAAGTGAACAATAGACATTAAGATTGGGATGGATCTAAGAATGCTCCCATCGACTTGTGATTGGTGTGGCTAGGGTTTGTATGCCTGAGGCCTGCTCTTTTGCACAACTACTAATCTCCTTTGGATGGGATCATTATTACCATTGAGGTTTGATGCTTCTATATGGGGGGTGAGGAAGTGTTTGTAGGTGGGTGTGAGGGGTTTTTGTAGTTAAGGGGTTTTGTTGATATGTGGGTTTGGGGTCATCTGGGGCTACCTAGAGTGTATATCTTCCTTTCTTCTATTGGGCTTTGTACATGGTTATTTGTTGGTGCCTAAAGGTGAGAATTTTTCAAATTGGGAATCCCTCTCTACAAGATCTTATGATAGCCTGGTGGCATGAAGGAAGGACTCTTCATGGAACCTCCATGTTCTCCTTTGAGAAGAGGATATAGCATGTGAAATTTAGGCTTAAAAAGTGGAACAAATAGTGCTTTGGGAATCTTCAAGATCAATTGCGGGTAGCCTAGGCTAGGCTGGGTAGTGTCACTCATCAGATTAGGAACCAAGGAATGACTTTGGATTTAATTTCTACATAATCCTTAGCTTTAAGTGTGTTAGAAGAATGGGATCTTTGAGAGGAAATATTTTGGAATCAAAAGTCTCATGTGGATTGGCTATAAGAGGTAGATAAAAAAACTTCTTTCTTTCATAACATGGTTAAAGCTCATGGTCTAGTAATTCTATCTCTTCTCTCATTTCTACTTCTAGAGATCATCTCTCTTCCAAAAGGTAATTTCTCTAGAGGCCACTAGATACTTTTCTCAACTCTTCTCTAAGGAGGAACCTTGTTCAACGGTGGAGACAAATACTATTGTAGATTACATTCCCCAATTTGTTTCTAGCGATATGAATAGGAATTTGTTAAGGCCTATTTTTCTTGAAGAGTTGGAGAAGGTGGTTTTTGGTATGAAAAAAGGTAAAGCCCCAGTCTTGGATGGTTTTCCTATTTTTTTTTCCAAGAATTTTGGGAGATTATTAAATTTTATCTTTTGGAAGTAGTTTAGGAATCACATCAAAACAAACAAATGGTCAAGTCTTTGAATCCTTCCTGGCTCTCATTCCCAATATTGATAGGGTGAATAGTTTGGATCAGTTTAGACCTATTTCTTTATGTAATGTAACTTACAAAATTATCACCAAATTAATTTCTAAAAGGCTTAAGCCTTATTTGGCTACTTTGATATTCAAGGAAAAGGGAGGCTTTGGTAGTGGTAGAGAGATTCTTGATGGGGTGGTTATTGTTTTAGAGGCTATTCACTATATGGCCACGTCTAAGGAAAATGCTATGCTTATTCAGCTCAATTTAGAGAAAGCATACGATTGGGTTAGCTAGGGGTTCTTGGGTCATATGCTTTTGGCTTTCAGATTTGATATGGAATGGATTGATTGGATTCTCAATTGTGTGATTTCTCCATCCTTTTCAATTCTTATTGGAGAATCCACTAAGCTTTTCTTTGCTTCTCAGGGATTTTGATAGGGGGATCCTCTCTCTTCATATCTCTTTATTATTATGGCAGAGGACTTAGGAAAATTTATAAAATTTCAAGCTAAGTAGGGGCTTGTACATGGGTGGAAGTGGAACAATAATATTGCAGCATATATGCACCTCCGATTTGTTGATCAGGGATTTTTTTAGTGGCTATTATTCACCAATTAGCTAATATGTCCCGATTGGGCTATAGAAATTGGCTTAAAAAAACATCGTATACTAGTTGACCGGTTCACCTAGATTTTACAAAATACTCATATGGTGGTCGAAATGTTTGCCACTATTATTATGTAATTTTAGTTTGGTAGTCGGGTTCTTCACCCATATTTCTCTTTAATGTTTACTCTTATTTGCCACAAAATTAATTGAGTGTCTCTTTTGATGATCATCATTTGCCAAATTCCCATTTTCCTACATGATTTATTTTTTAATGAGTGACACTGTACTCCACAGATAATTTACCTTGATACATGTCAACATTCCGGTGACTACCTCGATAATTCTTCTTCCTTCAATAAATGTTGGTCGAAATTAAACCTCAACCATTGATCTTGGATCATTAGACGGTCTGAGTTCTCAAATAATACATTTAACATAATTACATTTCAAAACATAATTTGCCATCAATATTAATAATTTTATTAAAAACAAAAATTATAATCACCATTATTTTATAAAAATTGTCTAAACTATTAAAAAATTTGACACCAAATATCCATCGATTGACGCATAATTCACCAACGCTATTAATTTTTTTCACCCAAATGACATGTGATTCGCCACAATTTTATAAATTTTGGGAGGGGAGGGTTCCTTAAAGTTATCCCTGTTGTTGATGATACTGGATTGATGAACTTGGCTACTATATATGAGGCAAGAAATTTTAGAATGATATTAGACACTTATTTGAAAGCTTCTAGGTAGAAAATAAATGAAGGTAAGTCATCCATTTATTTCTTTAATACTCCATAGCTGATCTAGCTCAAGATTTCCATGATTCTCAAGTTTCAAATTGGCTCTCTTCCTTTGATTTATATTGGATTCCCCTTAGCTCTAGGGACTCACCTGAAGGAATAATGGAAAGATATTTTGGACAAATTTGAGCCATTGGACTCATAGGTGGCTCTTTTCCATTGGGAGAGTTATCCTTCTCAAGATAGTGATTTAGGATCTTCCCATTTATAGGTGTCTTGTGCAAGCTCCTCCAATTGGGGTTATGAAAATTTGATGCTCTGTCTCAACAATTCCTTTGGTCAGGAAATCTTCTCTCTTCTAAGTGGAGCTTAGGCAATTGGGACATGGTTTTCTTGTTAAATTTTTCTGGGGATCTAGGTCTTAAATGTATGGCTCTTGGCATCAAGGCTTTAGCTAGTAAGTTATACTAGCGGTGGTGTAATATTCAGGATCAAGATTGGGCTAAGATTCTAGCCCAAAAGTACTTTTTGGAAGCGGAGTATTAGGATATTCCTAGATTGGCTCTAGATGGAAAGGGTTCCTTTATTTGGAATACTCTTAAAAAGGGAGCTCCTCTTATTAAGGAAGGCCTTTTTTGGATATGTAATCAAGGATCAAGTGCATTATTTTGGTAGGACTCTTGGGATAGCCATCCTCCAATTCTTTCTAGTTACCCTCACTTCCAAGCTCTTTATCAAATTTTTACTGCTATAGGATGGATCAAGGTGGCTCATTTCAAGACTGTCAAATGGTGTGGATCAATGGATGTGCAATTTTGGAAGGATTCTAATGAGTGGACTTTGGGGGGTTCCTTGGAGATTTGAACTGATTTGTCTAGTCTCCTCTCTAATAGGTTGTGTAGCTCCTCTAAGGACAAGAATATCCTTGCTTGGGGTCCAAGTCCTAAAGCCAGGTTCAATGTGGCCCAAGGTTATGCTTGGATAGATAATCAATGTCATGGAATACTTGAAGTTTCGTAGTGGAAGAAGGTTTGGAATAAATTCTCTTAGCTGAAGTATATTTTTTTCTTATGGCTAGTTGTTCAAAGGAAATGTCTTACTTGGGATAACCTTTAGAGAAGAGGGTTTCATGGCCCTTCTCTCTATTCCCTCTATATGTTGAATGGAAAGAGTGTTTCTCACTTATTCTTCTTATGTCCTCTCTCTAGAGAAATCTAGAATAAGTGGTGGGAGGTGTGGTGTCATGGGTTCATTCATGTTGAGTCTCATATAAAATTTTGGGATAGCCTTGGTAGACCTCTAGCAAAAATAATGTTCCTTTAGGTGGCTTGGGTTGTTGGACCTAATTTATTGTTTGGAATCTTTGGCTAGAATGTAAGTGCAAGATTTGTGTAATTCTAGTTTTGGAGTCACTAATTTATGGCAGATGATTTTGTGTAGACTCTAGGAAACTATTTATGCCAAGTGTGATATGACTGAACCTGTAGACCTTGGTGACTATAGTATTGTCAAGAATTTGGGACTCATGGACAAAAGATCAGGATGCAAAAGTGGTAAGAGATCTCAGCCGCTCAAGAGAAAGGTTTGTAGGGTGGAGAGATGGAGACTGCCACTAATGGATATCCTTAAAATAATACAAATGGATCTTCCCATAGGAACCCTAGGTAGGTAGGTGTGGGGGGGATTGGAAGAGGTAAAGATGGTAATGTTATTTTTATGTTCTTTATTTCTAAAGGAGTTCATTCCAATAACCTGATGGAGGCCTTGGCCATTAAGATAGGGATGCTCTTTAGGTTGGAGGAAGATGTTGTATGAGTCAGATTCTCAGATTGTTGTGGATATGATCAATAACCAGAGTGTGGATGATGTTAACTAGAAATTAGCCTCTATTATTCAAGAGATTTTTTTATCTGAGTAGCTTTTTGGATTGGATTTCTTTCTATCATATTCCTAGGGAATGGAATGGAGTGGTTGATGTTTTGGAAAAATGGGTGTTAGAGAAAAGAGATGGTTGGGATATTTTAGGAATGGATGGAATTCCTGCTGAGTATATTGGAACTTTTGAGTAGTTAGTGGAAAAGGATAGAATTTAATTGTTCTTGTGTTTGAGTCTAGTTTTTTTGGGCCTGAGGTTTTCTATAATTTTTGGCTTTGATTGAATAATTTTTTATCCCTCTTTTAAAAATAAAAAAAAGACATTAAGATTTAATAAAGTTCACCCAATTCCTAGGCTATATCCACCAAATAGAATGTCAAGGGTTATTATCCAATGGTCAAAATCAACAATCCTTTACAACTCAATATCATCACAAGAAGCTACTAAATCATCATTTATCATAAAATCCTTACCCTCAAACATTTTATACAAGACTTATATCACATACAAAATTACAGCTAGAATATTTCATCTAAAAGGAAAATAACTCTCAATGCATTTTATATTGGGAAATTCATTTTTGGCCACAAGGGTGATGCACCTCAATCTCACCATATATCATAATAGGGAGAACACCTAGGGTGTAATACAAAGAACTAACCTTGGGGCACTACCCATTGACCCCTATCATTGGGGCACCATCCCTAAGACCATGTAAATAAAATATATGGATAATTTATTAATAATATAGCGGGAACAATTAATCATTGACACCAAAGATGAGTGTGAATCTTTCATTAAGTGTGCATCACTTATGTATCTATTTTCTTGGGTTTTTGTTTACACCTCCAAGGTTGGATCTATAATATTAGTAAATTCTTGACTAGATGACATATGGCTTAGGTAGCTATATAAGAAGCTTGGTAAGATGTGGAGATAATATATTTCAACAATAGAGGAATAGGAGAAGCGTAGAAAGAAGATAGATTGTGAGCTTGGACTCTAAGTTAATAATTTCATTGTATATGGTTGTAACCTAAAATGCCTCACAGTCAAGTGTATTTTCTAATTTTTAATAATTACACTAGAGTGGTTGATAGTGATCTAGCCTCATGTACATTATTTTTTCCCTAATTTGAATGTTTCTTCTATGTTTAACTTTGAGTAGGGGGATCTTTTTTGGTTTAAGTTGAGTTAATTTTGCTTGAATCTCCTAGCTCTGTATGTTAGGTGGTATCAAAGTGAGTTATTTCTTTTAGATTGGACTATGGGGAAACTTATTGAATTGGTTGTAGGGTGGTAGATCTAAAATTTAACTGATAACTTATAGAAGGTTACGATCTTGTAGGAACTATTGTCAAGATGGTTCATGGTAGAGGAAATGTTAATGATATCATGGATATGTTTTGGAAAATTGCAAATAGGATTGAAGATGTGGAGACAACCTAGATAAGAGGTTTACATCTTGAAGATATTAGTAATAAAGAAGAGACATCATCTTATCCTAATCATGTAACTAAAGTTGAACAAGATAAAGAAAGGCTTTTGAGAGTTTTGTCAAGGGAAAGTGCTAGACCTATTATTGAAGTTGTTTTCTATGATGGAAGACTTGAGACTAATATGGTATTGTATTGGATCTTTGAAAAGGAAAATTAATTTGATTATGAAGGTAATCCTTATAATAAGAAGAAAAAGATAACAATCATAAAGTTGAAATGTCATGCATCTCTTCAGTGGGATCATTTGCAAACTAAAAGACAAAAGAGAGGAAAGGAAAAGAAAATAACATGCTTCAAGATGCTTAGAAAGATGAAGAAGAAGTTTGTACTAGAAGACTACCAAGTTAGTTGATTGAGAAATATGCAAAATTTGAGACCAAAGGAAATGAGTATAAAGGAATATACTAAGGAATTCTATAAGTTGGATATTAGATCTAGACATGTGGATGATGAAGTTGAGAAGGTGGCTAGATACCTAAATTATTTGACAACATCAATTCAAGATGAGATCAACTATGTTAAGATTGATAGTGTGGAATAAACATATAATTTTACTTTGAAGGCTAAAGAAAGGTTGGCAAAAAGTGATGCAGGAGCATCTTGCATCACAAAAAAAGGGGTGTGTTCAAAATTATATTTTAAAAAATTGTGGACGAGAGAGAAAGTGACAAAAATTAGAGGAAAATAATAAAAAATTAAAAAAGGGAAAAGAGGAGAGCGGAATTTTTATTTTCAAGATGCATAGATGGCATAAATAGAAAAATAAGAAAAATAGTTGTCATTCCATTTATCAAGGTGTGTAGGTGGAATCTTAGAAGTTTTTGGAAAGTTCCTTAAATCATACATTTAATATTTATTGTGATCCACAAAAGAAATGTAATTTTATAATTCAGCCACATGGTGGTGCTTAGTTGTATTTGGGTGGGAATTTAATATTTATTTTAAGGTAGTTGTATTTACCTTTTATCCCACATTGGTTGTGTTTGTAATATCTTGGATGGTAAGTGCCTATTTAAGCAAGACATATGAGCATTTTTAATCAAGCTCTTCAGGTGTAAGCTCTTCTTTGTGGAATTTCTCTTGGTGTAAGCTCTTGCTGAAGCTATTGGTGTGAAGACTCTTCTTGTGGAAGCTCTTATTTTGGAGTTCTCTTACGTTGAAGCATTTGTAAACTTCTTTTGAAGAATTCATATCTATGATTTCATATTATTAATGTTGTAAGGATTTTCAAGTATAATAAAAGCATGCTTTGTGAAGCATTTTGTCATCTTTTTATCTCCATATTATTGTGATTTTGCTTGTGATTTGTTAAGGGTGGTGTGGCCCTTCTTCAAAAAGAATGATCAAAGATAGAGAGGAAGAGGTGGTAGATTTTAAAGAAATAGAGGTAGAACCTATAGAGAAGGTAGTAGATCTAACAATTTTGTGCAAGATAAAGGATGGAAGGATGAACCTACTGGAAAAAGAGCTGATTCTCTAGAAGTATTTATATTGGTTGCTCTAGGAATAGAAATGGTACTTTAAGAGAAGAGAAATCTTGGTTTAAAGGTACTTGTTACAAATGTCAAGAAGGTCATAGAGAATTTGAATGTAGTAACTTTGGGAGAAGATTGTAGTTAATAAAAAAAACTTTGGCTTGTCGAGAAGTTTATGAAATACTGAATTAACCTAAAAATCATGAGAAACTTATGTTGCGAAAGGTCTTATGGAATGAAGAATTTTATGAGGAACCCATCTTGAGGAGAAGTTTTTTTTAAACCTAATGTAAGACCACTAAAAAAATTTGTGAAATAATCATTGATAGTGGGATTTCTAATAATTTTTCATCTAAAGAGCTACCATGTTTCTTGGATCCAAAAGAAGCATAAATTACTTCTAAGTGAACAAGGCCTTAAATTGAAAATTAAGAATTATCATAATGAAGTCGTGTAATATTATGCCTATGCTTGTTGTCATATTCTTTTGGGTAGACCTTGGTAGTGTGATAGAGAAGCTTTGTATGATCGTAGATAGAAATAATACACTATTTGGATTGATGAGAAGAAACACATATTTTTTCCTTTGGTGGAAATAATTGAATGAAAGCCATTGTTATATAGTTAGAGTGTATTTAATTGAGGGTAATAATTTTGCAAGAGAATTGAAAGAACAAAATTTTTTCTATGCTTTGATTCCAAGGAAAACTAAGAAAAAATATGAGTTAGAACATGCCCCTAATATTGAACCTTTATTGACTAAATTTCAAGACATCATTTTTGATAATAAACCTGATGGTTTGCCTCTTTTGAGAAGTTTAAGTCATTGTATGGATTTGATACCAACAACTAGTTTTCCTAATTTAGCACCACATAGGTTAATATCTCATGAGAAGATTGATCTGAATAGACAAGTGCAAGAATTGCTTGAGAAACATCTAATTAGAGAAAGTTTGAGTCCATGTGTAGTACCTACTATGTTAGCACCTAAAAAGAATGGAGAATTGAGAATGTACATTGATTCTAGATCTATAAACAAGATAAAAGTAAAGTATAGACTTCCTTTTCCTATAATGAATGGCATAATTCACAGTTTGGGTGGAGCATCATATTTTACTTAAATGGATTTGAAGAGTGGTTATCAAGATTTTTAATTTATGGATTTGATTGTTTAGATTTTTTTTACCATCAATTTTTTAGATCATATGACATGATCCATCATTAGGATGTAAGAGAACAAGAAGAATAAAAAAATATAGATAACAGATCTAGTAAACCATAAAAAGAAAATGTGGGGGTGAGGGTTGAGGAGAGAGAAGAAAGGTGCAATTGTAACAAGACAATACTCCAACATAATAATATTAAAATGAAAATTAAAATAGTTTAAAATAAGTAGAACTAATAATTCAAAAAACTAGCTAAATATATACAAATAATTATATCTACATTTACCTAAATAAATATGAAAATGAATCAACCTGTCCTATACACACATGCACGCATGCATGCACACACGCACCCACACACACACACACACACACACACACATTTTAAATTGTTTTAATATTTCCCTTTTTACTATTATGTTGGATTCTTATCTTTTCATCGTTACACCTTTCTTCTCTCTCCTTAACCCAACCACCTCCCTTCTTTTCTTTATATGGTTTGTTACATCTGCAATCTATCATTTTTTGTTCTTCTTATTCTCTTGTGTCTTGATGATGGATCATGCAGTATGATCCAAAAAATTGATGATAAAAAACTCTACACAATCAAATCCAAAAATTAAAAATCTCATTTACATGGATCTTGAAAATCTAATAGATTAAAGTGGTTGTCATCATATTAGAATTAGAGAAGGATATGAATGGAAAATTGCTTTTAAGATTAATGAAGGTTTGTATGAGTGGTTAGTTATGCCTTTTGGTCTACCTAATACACTTAGTACTTTCATGAGACTAATGGATGTACTTCAAATAAAATTTTAGGCAAATTTGTGATTGTATATCTTGATGACATTTTGATATTCAGTAAGAGTAAAGAAAAACATCATGAAAATATCAAACAAGTATTTCAAAAGTTGAAAGAAGAAAAATTATTGATTAATTTGAAGAAATGTTCATTCATGAAAGACAAAATTGTATACCTTGGTTTTGTAATTTAGTTAATAGTTTGAAGATGGATCTTGAAAAGGTGAGAGTTATTCTTGATTGGCCTACACAAAAGAATGTTGGAGAGGTAAGATCATTTCATGGATTGGAAAATTTTTATAGGAATTTTATCAAGAATTTTATTTCTATTTGCAATGCTTTGACTAAAACTATCAGAGATAAAAAGGATTTCAAATGGACACATGGAGTGAAAAGGACTTTTAAGACACTAAAAAAATATATTTCAAAATCATTGATGAAGGATACTCCCCTTAATACCATAAACACATAATAGAAACAAAGAAACAATAGTAATTGTAAGAACAAAATATGGGCTTCTCATTATCACCATAAATGTGGAATTATATAATTCACAATTACAATATACTAACCCACATGGGAACCTTCATTACAATAATTTTAAGACAAGGTTACAAACTATTACCTAGAATTGTCTTAGACAATGTTCGAGTCATTCTTAAATAAGCAATTTTATGTAGCCTAGGAAGGTTCTAGACACTCAAACTTAATAACAAGGCTAAGAGACCCTAACAATACATATAGAGTTAGCCAAATACACTTTTGACATTTATTTTAGAAATTTTTGTTAGCCCAACTTTGGAAGGTCATAACTCTCAAACCATTGTTTGACTGGCTATTATAACCACTTTTTAGATGTGACGCCTCACCGTGAGCCATCATAGTATAGTTGATACATTATTATTTTGATATTTCATGACTCAATATGTCGAGACATTGTCAGATACACTGGACATTATTATGTTATTTTATATCATGTGATATTTTTCTTTGAGTTCTTAAATCATGTTATGTTTTATGAACATGTATACTGATGATGTAGCATAGTAAGTGAATACAAAATTAGGAATATGATTACCACTTTGATTATGCAATTTTTAATGGTTAAGCATATGAGTAGAAATGAGATAAATAGTTAATTATATGAAAGATTTATGTGACTATCCAGATGAATTATTATATATGCATGTGCTACTAATGTGTGAAATGAGCGTGCAGGATTATTAGCTAGGAAATCTAATGGAGAATTAGAACTAGAACCTATGTACCATTTGTGAAAACTAGAGTTGAGTCTAATGAAAAATTCAGACGCTATTCTTTCATATTTCTTTTGTATCGTAAATAGAATGTGTGTATCATTTTGTAATCATTAAGTGTTAATGTTTTTTAATAGTGATTTTATAATGTCACTTGACACTCATGATTTGTGTATACATTACAGCATGATAACTAGGGTTAGTTGAGTAACCAAAAAATCTAAGTTTAACTAGGTTAGTGACCTAAAACTAATTAGTGGGTGATCAAGATTAATTACCCTAATCAGGGTTTAGTGATAAATTTGCATTCTTAGGGTTTTAGGAAGTCCAAATATTTTAAGCATTTTAATAGGTTCCTAAATAGTTCTAGAGGCAAAAAATTATGAAAACTAAGTATCTAGGGGTAATATGTATGGGTTGGGGGCATTTTCCACCCCTCTAGCCCCTTCTGTTGACTTTTGTGATCACCCAAATATCTCGTTTTTTCTTTATTGAGAAAATTGAAGTTTCACCATGAGTTTGATAAATTAAGCTCCACCATGAGGTTTGCTTTAATGACAGGATTCAGTTAGAAGACTCTAGAAGCCTTTAGTCAAGTGGAAGAGTTATTGCATTTTGTAGGTGGTTGAGTTGGGATCCTTTTTAGTGGCGAATTTGAGGCTAGAAGATTGTTCACCCAACCTCTAGTTTTACAAAGAAAGTTGGGATTGAAGGAGAAGGAAAGACAACTCTTCTCAAATTTTAGTTTTCATAACCATATTGTAAAGGTAGGAATCCTTCAAGCTTGTGTCTCCATGTTGTGTTTCATTTCTTGAAGTAGGTTTTTTTTCTTTGCATATGTGTGTTTTTGTGTTTGATGGACATATTTAGGATGGGATTGTAATGAGCTTTATTTGAATGTTTTCCTTCATGTTTTACATTTGGTTTTTGAGTGGATTGTAAGGGTTGTGTTGGCATTACCCACCATTGGATAAGGAAAAAGTGGCCATGTAGAGGAGGAGGGCTTTAGTTGGACTCTAGTAGTGTAGAGTCTCTCCTCATGATGAGGAGAGGGAGAGAGTAGGGTGTTATGGACCCCTACTCATCAATACAAACCATGTTTTGTGTTTTTGAAATTGAGAAATAAAAGAATGAAAGTTCTTATGATTATAGCCTCAAAAGGGCATCTGTTATGGTGTTGTGACTGATGTCTCCTATCTAGAAAAATCCACCTTCTCCCTTGTCTAGTTCAATGATGATCCTATTGTGTAAACCTGGGTCAAGAGTAAATGGGTTGATTGTGTCTTCATGTTAAATCTGTTACCTCTTAGTTGGTTTCATTATCTCTATCGTTACCTTGATAAAATTGTAATTTCTCATAGTGGCTACCTTGTTATGGAGATAAGCAGGATCTCAGAGTTGTTTCTTTCATTTTGAATGTGTTGGGGGATTTCTCCTCAGGATTATGGTCCTATTATAAAAAAATTATTGATAAACTTACATTTTAAACAATTATGATCTTAGGTTTTCTTCCCTAGTTCTTTGCCAAGGAAGTCCTTGAATTAGATGAATGAATAAAAATAGAATATTTTCCTTCCATATGATATTTCATGTGAATTAAATGTATATGCATATGTTGTTCAATATATGGATGTAGTGATGTTTTACCTTTCCTATGATATTTGTAAAGTTCAAATTTGTGATTATCAATTAAATTGTAATCAAAGGAAATTGTGATGAATAAAGTTATGCAAATTTGATAACAAAACTATGTTAAGAAAAATCAATTATTTGAATGATAGATTATTGTGTATTTTCGTAATTGTTGTAACAAAAACTAGCTTTATGTGGTTGAATAAACAAAACATTAAACCCTATGTTATAATCAACTTAGAAAAAAAATGTCCCCTTTGGTTAACTTAGTAGATTTAATAATTCAAAACTTAGAAAAACAAGGCACAAAATCATAATAATAATAATTTTCCCCTTGCCAAGAAAATATATCTTGCATTCAAAATTCAACACTTAGAAAAAATATGGGTCTTGAAATTTTTTAATCATTTTTGAGCAAAAACTCTATGCCCTTTGTATGGGAACAAATAATTTAATTCCTTGTTGAAATAGAGAATATTCTCATTAGACTCTCTTTTGATATCCTTTGTTGAATTTAATTAATATTTAAAAAATTAATAACAAATAAATAAATACATCAAATAAATATCTAAATATCCTATGTTTTCACCTAAAAAAATTTTAAACATAGCTATCCCTTTCCCAAACAAAATAACTTTTGTCATAACTCTTTTGTCCTGACGTCACCCTCCCTACCTCTTCACCTTGGTGCAATATGCATTTAAGGGGAGGTTAAACTCAAATTTAGCATTAAAGCTACCTTGTTTTCTTTTTAAAAAAAAATCCTATTACTCTCCTTGGTTGGCATATTTATCCTTCTTGCACCCTCCTTTGGCCATGTGTAGTAAGAAATTTGAATGGGTTGTCTTCCCACTTGGAAGCATCTAGGTTAGGTTGGGAAGTGGGTGGCTGGGGTTAAGTAAAGAGGGTAAGGGGGTTAGTTTGAGTTAGGTGTTAGCAATAAAGTTAGTTAGGATTAGAGGTAGGAGGTAGTTAGTGTTTCAAAATTAGATTTTAGTAAGTTTTAAATTAGATAATGTTAAATGGAATATGTTAGGTATTAGAAAATTATTTATTTTATTATTTAGTTAAACTTAAGTTCTAAATAATGACTTAATTGAATTTATTTGTTTTAGGAGTTAATTAAGTTTAATTTTCTTTTGTTAGGATATTATTAATGTTGGAGATTTGTTGTTAAAATATAATTAGTTGTTAATTTTTTTGTATTTGAATATGTTAGATGTGTAAATAATGTAAGTGTTTTAATAAATTCTTTAGTATTATGTGTTTAAATTAATTAATTTATTTATTTATCTATTTTAATTATATTAAATGTGTTGGATATGTTTATTTTAGAATAGTCTTGTACATCTAAGTAGTATTAGTTTAGATTTAATTGATGTTTACTAGTAGGTTTAGTGAATTGATAATTTACATTAGAATATTGAAAAGTAAAGTTAAATTCAATTTAATTAAAATATATATTATTTATCATGTAATATTTAATTAGTATTGGTAATGCTTAAGTTACAATTGATGACATTAATCTTATCAATATTAATTGAGGAAATCTAGATTGTTTTAAAGGAATGAGTTAGTATGCTAAAGTTGTATAAGATTTAAAGGTATAATGCTTGGACCTTTTAATTAATTGTATTGGGTTTCTTATTTTAAAATAATTGATTAAATAATGAATGTTTAAATATTTTGATTTATTCCTACATGTAGGTTATAACCCAAAATAAAGTGTTAAGGTATTGTTAGGGGAACCTTTATATATCTTTCAAACATACATATAGTTTAACTTGTGAAACAAACATATCAAATTATATCCAAAAGCTAATATGACTTATGTATGTATTTAATCAACTAGTATTAACATAGTAGTTTAAAAAATAAAAAATAAAAATAACATGTGTTTTTGCCCCATATTTTGGGCATGACATTAGAAACCTTAGCTACTTATCTACATGCTTGAATTGGCACAAGTGGCCATTTGTCTAGTTTTCAGGCCTTATTCAGGCACTTTAAAGGCTTCCAATAGTGAGCCTAAAGTTTATATACCAAAATTACATATAAAAGATCCATAATAGATTCATGAATATGCATGATATGGCATTGAGCCTCAATTGGTAGGCTGATTTATCCAAGATGAATATCCACCTTTGAAATTAGGACATTCTGAGCTTGTATGACAAACTTACTAAAAATGGAAAGTTTCCTGAAATAGTAACACCCCTGTCTACTAGTCCTAATTAAAATAGAAAAGGCTGAAAATAAAAAATAGAAATTGGGTGATGCAAGATTGCCTTCACAACTAGGATTCTCTTACATCAATCATCTACACTTTCTTTGCCTACTTTCAGTAAAGTTTTTAAATTTGAATGTGATGCTAGTGGAAGTGCAATAGGAATTGTTTTGAGTCAAGAAGGAAGACCTATAGCTTTCTATAGTGAGAAGTTAAATAATGCTAGTAGAAAATATTATATTTATGATTAAGAATTATATGCTACTATTCAAATGTTGAAGAAATGGAGACATTACCTAATTCCTAAGGATTTTGTATTGTCCACTAATGATAAAGATTTAAAGTATTTGGAAATTAGAATGATTTGAATCAAATACAAAAGAAGTGGGTTGAGTTCTTGCAAAAACAAAATTCAATTGAAATATAATGGTAGACAACCGAACAAATTTGTTGATACCTTGAGCTAAAAAAGAATGTTGTTAACACAAATGAGAGTTGAGGTACTTGGCTTGATGACTTGAAGTCTTAGTGTGAGACTGATCTTGATTTCTCAAAACTCTAGAAAGCTTGTAAGGAATGAATAGTAAGTGATAACTATACTAATTATTTCATTCAAGAGGATATGTTATTTAAAGCAGTTTATTTGTGCATACCTAGAGGATCTATGAGAGAGAATATAAGGAAGGAGAAACATAGTGGTGGACTTATTGGACATTTTGGGATTGATAAGACTATGAAACTAATTTCATATATATACTTTTGGCCACATATTTACAAGGATGTACAAAGAATGGTTAGAGGTTGTAGAATTTGTCAAATAGCAAAAGGAACTAGTTAGAATGTGAGATTGTATTCATCTTTTCTTATAGTTGGTAAGCCTTGGGAATATATCAGTATGGATTTTGTTCTTGGATTACCTAGAATTCAAAGAGGTGATGATTCTATTTTTTTAGTGTTGATGGATTTTCAAAAATGACTCATTTCATACCTTGTAAGAAGACATCTCATGCACTACATGTAGCTGGGTTATTCTTCATGGAAGTGGTAAGATTGCATGGTTTTCCTAAGACTATTTCTTTAGATAGAGATACCAAGTTTATGGGTTATTTTTGGAAGATACTTTGGAAGAAGATAAATGTAGAATTGAAGTTTAGTTCTACATTTCATCCTTAGATAGATGGATAAACTAAAGTTGTGAATAGAATTTTGGGTAACTTTTTGAGATGTTTAGTTAGGGATAAGCCTAATAAATGGGATTTAGTTTTAAAAAAATTACATTTTGCATACAATAATTCTATGAATAGAAGCACTAAAAAGACACAATTTGAGAATGTTAGTACATTTCATCCTAAAGGAACTACATAGATAAGAGATTTTCCTACTGATAAGAAGAAGCCTTAAAGCTAAAGATTTTATGTAATTTTTATGAGAACTTTACACAATGAAGTTAAAGAGAAATTAGAAGACACCAATCTAAAATATAAATTGAGAGAAAATAAGAGAAATATATGTAAATATTTATAAGTTAGAGATGAGGTTCTGATTCATTTGAGGAAGAATAGATTTCCATTTGGTATCTACAATAAGAAGAAAATGAAGAAATTTGGACCTTGTAAGATTCTAAAGACGTTTGACAAAGGAAATGCTTATTGTTAGCTTTCCTAGATAGCTACAAATGTATTAAAATTTTTCATTCAGTTTGGTATGACCTTTCAAATGCAACAATCACTCATATTTATATTGAGTAAATGACATGAAAAGGCATCTCCTCTTATGGGACATGTCTATTCATTAATCAGATAATTAATATAATAATAAAACTAGTCATATATAACATTATTATATTAATTTATCTCATATAATTATATATAAGTGTATCCAATAGAAGCTATCAAACATCAACACTCCATTTGATATCAAGAGTATTGATCTCCTAGAATATTAATGATGTTCACCAAGTACTAAAAATAAGGTGTGATGTTACATCTAATATCAAGAGTACTAACCTCCTAGAATATCAATGATATTCACCATGTAATTAAAATAAGGTTTCATATCACATCTGATATCAAGAGTATTAGTCTCCCAAAATATCAATTATATTCACCAAGTACTCAAAATAAGGTTTGATATCACATTTGATATCAAGGGTATTGACCAAAAATAATATCAATGATATTCAACAAATACTCTCTTAGTAATGGTTTCTCAAAATGTTGAAATGCAAGACATTCACCATATACTCAATTTGTTTGATCTAATAATGCAGTTTATTGTAAGATTTTCACCTTACATTAACTTTTGCAACTACAAGTGACATCATTTGGAAGTTGTCACTTCCTCATGATGTGCACAGGGGGTAGGCCCACTAAAATCACATAGTCATAAGTAATATTAATTAATCACAATCCTCTTACCTAATACAATTTATTGATCAATGGATAATTCATCTCAATATGGTTTACTCCCTTTGAATCAATATGATCGAGATCATCGAAGGTTGACTAAATCATATCCTCTATCTACTCCCTCTCTTTCAAGGTTTCATTTAATGAAATGTAAAGCTCCCTCTGAATCTTGATCTGCTTCTTCCTACAATAATATTCTCAAAGGAAAAGATCAAGTAAAATGCTCATATAGATTATTAACATAAACCAAAATGTTAGTAGTTTAACTCAGGCCTATTACTAACACAAATGATTTTAACATCCTTTTATTTTATATTTTCAACAATAGAAAGTTTCATAATATTAGAAGTGCACATATATATTTCTATTACCAAAGGTATTTTCAATTATAATCTAATGAAGGTACATTCTAATACCACTTGATGAAGGTACACTTTAATAACACTTGATGAACGTTGGTCCCCTTAATACCATAAACACATAATAAAAAGAAAGAAACAATAGAAATTGTGAGAATAAAATATGGGCTTCTTATTACAGCTATCAAGTGTAGAATTGCAGTATTCAAAACTATAATATGCTAACCCACATGGGTGTCTTCATTATAGTAATTTGCAAGAAAAAGTTGTAAACTATCACCTAGAGCTTATGCTTGAAGAGCTTTTTCACAAAGAGAATACACCATGAGAGCTTGATTACAAATTCTCATAAGCCTTTCTTAAATAAGCACTTACCACCCAAGATATTCCAAACACAACCAATGTGGGATAAAAGGTAAATATAGCCACCTTACAATAAATATTAAATTTCAAAAAAATTGTCTTAGGGCAAAATTCACCCAAGAACAAAGAACTCAAACACAAGTACAATAATAGACCATAAAGGATATGATCAAAATATTGATATGTATTTGATTCAATGTGAAAGTACACTAGGAATGCCTACATATAAAGGCATCTAGAATGTATAGGAATCAACAACATGATAAGTCATTCAACTAGGCACATGTCCACCAGATATGGGTTATCCTCCATTAAGCATAGGAGTAAGTGCGATGATGAGAGGATAAGCCTACAAAGTTGTAGCATGCAAATTTATGTTCTAGATAGCATGTGCTAAATTAGGAGTGCAAATAACTATGTTGTTTACATGACAACTCACTTAATGATGCAAACTCTAGTGTCGTAGACACCAAGTGTTGAATTAAAGTTGTATACTTCTATGTTGTCAACATGACAACTTATAAAGGTATGAAAACTCCTAAGTGTCTCACCTAAATAAATAATAAAATAATGCAATGTAATAAAATAATTCATTAACCTAAGTAAACTTAAGTAAAGTATAAATATTAAATATGTATTTACACCAACACCCCCCCTTAAGTGCAACTTATGGGAATGCCCTTAGGCTTATGAAAACTAGGATGAAGTGCATAATAGCTGCCAACTACTAGGCCATGTTAGGCACCCATGTACATAATGAAATACAATCTCTTATAAAGTGGAGAAAGAGGGAAAACCTCATTTGAAAAACCCTCCCAAAAAAAGAGAGATGAAAAGATAAGATGCATGGATGGATGGAGTAATCAAGACCCACCCCCCCCCCCCCCCCCCCCCCCCTCCAGTACAACATAAGAAAGAAGAGGAAGAGAGACAAGGTAGTTCCCCCCCCCCCCCCCCAAATGAAGAATATTGACTAGTGATTACTACTCTAAGGAAGAAGTCAGTCCAGGAGTGCTTAATGATGTTCCTCCTTTTTAGAAGAAACAATGGAAAAGGTACAATCCCAAAGATGTATGTTGGCCCTGAAACCTACTCAAGTTTCCCTATGTCGATGTTGATGGTCACCCCTTTCAATAGTACTAAAAAGAATGAATGCAGATTTGGAAAGGATGTAGATAGAACCTATTCTAGAGAACCAATAGTCTCGTCAATTGATAAAGAGAGCTTCAACAACTACTATTCATAAGGATCCAAAATCATGTCAACATGTAAAGATTAGTCATGTAGAGAATGGACATGAGGATTAGAGTGAGCCCTTGAAAAAACTATAGAAGGACCATCTTCATCAAAGAGAAGATGTAAATCATCAAGGTTGTCTCCCAAATCTATTTTGTGTGACTCCATGAACAAACCTGAAATGTCTGCTATGTAGTCATCCCCTGCTATTGGAGTTGAAAGACAAATTGTACCCTACTATGCCAGACCTATCACTATGGAAATATATGCATGTGGACTATATTGATGTCATGACCTCTCACTGCAACTATCCATAGAACCCCACGTATCTAAATCTTTTGAAACACTATTGCTAGTATCACTATCAATTTGCATAGTGTATGAAGTGTAGAGAGAGGAGTAGAGGATAAGTTGGGTGAACTTTCCTCAAAGTGAACATCCTTCTCCACAAAGATCTCATGTGTTGCTAGATCCATAAGTCTATATGCCTTTACACCATTTTCATATTTGATGAAAGTATAAGGCCTAAGTGTTGGCACCTTGGATCCCCTGGAAGGTATGTTTGCCCATGCTAGACAAGAAAAGACTCTAAAGTGACTCACAACTAGTTTTATGCCACACCATGCCTTAAAATAAGTCTTACCATCTAAGGCATAATGAGGAGACCTATTATGTATGTGAGTGGCACTGGTTATAGCTATGACTTCTAGTGTAGGATCAAGAGACTTGGCTTATATCATGCAATTTTCCATGGACTCAAAGAGTTCTAATCCTCAATGCTACAAAATTTGTCTTATGCAAACAGAATGCTAGTGAATTTTAAAGATCAATTCCCTCAAGTTTGCAAAAGTCTTTAAGTATTCTATCCACATATCTTCTTTCATTGTCCATCTACAAAACCTTGATGGCTTTCCTTGATTTCTATTCAATGTGACTTTTGAAGGCTTGAAGCTTATGAACCACTTCATTCTTATGATGAAGGAAGTAGACCCATCTATAGTATGAAAAGTTATCAATGAAAGTAAGGATGTAGTGGCCTTGGTTGACTAATGTCACTACAAATGGACATGCTAAAACCATGTGAACCAACTGAAGAAAAACTATGCTTTAGATTCATATCCATTGAACATGATGAACACTCACCCTTAGAAAAGTTGATGTTAGGTAGACCTTTGACCATGTGTTTGGAGAAAAATTGTTGAAGATAGTGGAAGACAAGATGACCATACCACACATGCCATAGTTTGATTTGTGAATTAGATTGAGTTTAAAAGGTATGTGAAGGAGACTTAGGCACAAAGTGAGAGAAGGAATAAAGCCTCTTGTCATGATTGACTTTCCCCACTACAACCAATGAATCATCTTTTAGACTTCACACCATTACTAAATTTGGAAGGAACTCAACTTTGTTGATATCTCCATGGTGAGTGATTTAGTAAATTGAGAGGAGATTGGAGCTAAAGTTTGGAAAATAGAGAATGTCTTTGAATTCCCCATTTTCCATCTCCACATGTTATTTCTCTTCAACTTCCATTTTAGTATCATCTGCTATAAAGATGTGCAGTACCTATGACTACTTCAATGAAGAAAAGTCTCCCTTTGAAGAACCCATGTGATAGGAGGTACCTGAGTCAAGAATCCATTCCTATGAAGAACTTGAATTTTCCATAAGTGATTTCCATTTTCCCTTTAAAGAGGTTGGAGTTAAATCCTTGGAAGTACCTAGCACTTGAGTTTTGTTCTTCTTGAGTAGGTTTTCCAACTCATCGATTCTCTTAGTCTTGCAATGATGCTCATCATGATTTGGCTTTTTGCAATATGCACAAAAAAATTTATCCTTCTTTTCATTACTTCCCTTATTTTTGGTAGTAGAATTGCCATGTTGTGAGGAAAATTGCTATGTCTTAGATTGTGATTTTTGCTTCCACTACTTCTTGTTGTTGTTGTTAGAACTTCTTCCTCTTTGACTTAATTGGTGCTCATCACTAGCCACCAATGCTTTGGTCTTTGGTGATGTGAGATATCCCAAATCTATTAAGTGAGATTATTCAAGAATCAACATTTTTACAAAAGTATAAAATGTAGGCTTCTAGAAAGAACTTCCCATGGTTAGCTTATGATTATTATAACTCAAAACAAACGAAACATACTCTAAAGGTAGCCTCTTTAGGATATGATGAATCAATTTTTCATCCTTCATGGGATTTCCACAATCTTTAACTAGTGACCTATACTCATTGGCTTTGTAAATATAATCCTAAATTGTGTCAAATTTCTTTGGATCCAATAGAAGTAGATTGTCCTCAATCTAGAAACCCTTTTCCTCATCCACCTTACCATAAAGTGATTCAAGTTTAACCCATGAAAGTTTGGATTCCTTGAAATCAGAAATGTGGAAGAAGAGATCTCTATGTACACAATTCCTAATAATTCCTAAAGCCTATTGGTCTTTTTTTTTTTCAATCAACAAGTGTTGTAGCATCAATGGGTTTGGGAATTGAACCATCAACATAGAGACTTAAACCTTCCATTAATCGACTTCATGCAATAACTTTCCATGTAGAATAATTATTTAAAGTTAGAAGTGGACATTTAGGAAAATCCATGATGTAGAAAATGAAAAGAGCACACAAGAGAGACACAAAAACACAATACACAACCCCCTTTTCACTCAATCAAAAGAACCCCCCCAAAAAATATGCTTTTGGCACTTTATATGTAGTGTGTGTACAATAGGCCACTTGTCAAAATGAACAAAGTGAACTTCTGATTTTACATTATCACAACTACCTTTTGAGGCTCAAATCTATCACTAAGCATTGTAGCTTAGATGTACAACAATTCTAAAAAGTAATCAAAGTAATGCAATGCAAAAAAGGCCCTATATCTGAAAGTGATATTTTTGTCCACACAACACTATAATCTAATTGCACATATGAAAAGTAGATAAAAAATAATGCAGTTTCAAAAAAAAGTGAAAATCAAAATGTGTCCAGATGAGCCTATACAAAGCATTTCAAGTTGCAAAATGTAGGATTAGACAAGTATAATTTCCAAAAGATGCAATTTCTAAAAAACCTTGCACCAAAACAAGAAAAGAACACCACCACTAAAAAGTCAAGAAATTCTACCCAAAATCAAAAAAAATTGCACCTAATTTGGAGTTTGGATGACCAAGTTATGGCCTCTCAAAGTCAGGCTACCAAATCAAAAATGCATTTGAAGAGGGGTCTAGGAAAAAACCTAATATCTTAAACTTAATGGTCGCATGACCATTATAGTAGTTGAAAAATGCCTTGGAATGACAATTAGATGACCTTCAAATTTAATCCAATGTCTAGCTAACATTAGTAAAAATAAAACCTCCCTGGTGATGTGGCAAGATTGTACCATATGGATAGAACATGTGGCATTGTATGGATACACACATATCATATGGAAAATATGTGGTGATATGATTTCTAGGTAGGTAGTGCACATGGTTGTATGAAAATCTAAGCTGGCTACTTAGCTGGAAAAACACTGAGTTGGAAGATGCTTAGTCAGCTGGATGACATATCAGGTGATTATACTCTGTGGATGAAGTGCAGAGCTAATGTAGCAAGGGTTAAAAATTCCATCTGGTGTCATGTTTTGTAGATCTATTCATTTGATTGGGCATGCTTAGTTGTGGTGGATAGGCATTGAGTCAATAGATGAGAATGTATGACATGGCCCATATGGGTCCTGTTATGGATGTGTGGCAAAAGTTTAGCTGTGGGCTGAGTCACTGAGCCACGTGGAAGAATTGAAAAGGATGCTAGAAAAAATGATGCAATATTAGTAGAGTATTTTGATGTCACTAGAAAAGAAGTCACTGATCAAGAACATAGGCTGGGAATAGGGTACAGGTTGCCAGATATCTAAATCACCATGCCACAAAATGTTTTTTGGGCGATAGGTTATTCATTTCCGAAAACCTAACATGGGTGCTGGAAGTTATTCAACACTGGCCAAAGTTTTCACTAATACTCCCACATTGTTGGTGGGTTAATTGCCAATGTAATTTAAAAATAGAAAATGCTAAAAGGATAATAAACAAAGCAGCTAGCGGTTGGGCACCCACTAGGGTATTGAAGGCCTAGTTGAATTTAGCTACTATTTAATGGAAGATAGTTGAAATATGTGATAAATACTACATAATTAGAATATTCCATATGGTTGTATAGGGTTGAAGTGTGACTGCCTAGTACTTGTACCAAAGAAAATTCTCTGCAAGGCCACCTGGCCAAAAAAAATTCAAAAATTCAATCTAAAAAAGTAGACAAAAAATGAAATTTAAAAAAAATCATTAGATCTACAAAATGACCATACCCAAATTGTAAATCAGGCTTTTGGGTGCCAATTTGAAAAAAATATTTTCCTCATAATTGACTTTGGCCTAGGGTAACCAAATTTATAGCCAATTTTTACTGAATCAACATTCTGGACACAAATGGTAAGGTTTGTTTTGGCTCTAGATGACCCCAATTTCTACAGATTCTTCAGATTTCGGTCGAGGTGTTGAAGCAACAATGATCTCGAATGGTTATGTGAAGAGAAATTTTCCAAGAGGTCTAATAGCATGTAAGACTTTTTTTTAGGGAAAAATTCACCCAAGAACAAAGAACTCAAACACAAGCACAACAATAGACCAGAAAGAGTATGATCAGAATATCGATATGTATTCGATTCCATGTGAAAGTACACTAGGAGTGGTTGTATATAAAGGCATCTAGAATGCTTCTAGAATGCATAGGAAATAGCAACATGATAAGTCATACAACCAGGCACATGTCCACTAGATATGGGTTATTGTCCATTAAGCACAGGAGTAAGTGTGATGATGAGAGGATAATCCTACAAAGGTGTAGCATAAAAAATTATGTTGTAGATACCATGTGCTAAATTAGGAGTGTGAATAATTATGTTGTCTACATGAAAACTCAGTTAATGATGCAAATTCTAGTGTTGCAGACACCATGTATTGAATTAGAGTTGTGTACTTCTGTGTTGTCAACATGACAACTCATAAAGGTATGCAAACTCCTAAGTGTCTCACCTAAATAAATAATAAAATAATGCATTAACCTAAGTAAACTTAAGTAAAGTATAAATAGTAAATATGTATTTACACCAAAAAAATTCCCATACAAGTACAAATAAGCACCACCATGTGTCCCAATTAGAAAATTATATTTCCTTTATGGATCACAACAAATATTAAATGCATGATTTAAGGAACTTTCTACAATATTCTTTCTAGAATGGGGTTGTCATTGCACCAAAAGACTGGTCTGTCAATAGCTAATACAACTTGTAGTACAAAGGAGATGGTTAAGCCCTTGTCAAGAATCTTTAGGGGAGTATTGAATAAATTTCTAACAATCTACCCGTTAGTGTTAGCCAAGAGTCTAGGGATTCAAACCTATGACCATGCTCTGATACCACTTGTTAGAGTAGGGTTTCTATTGCACCAAAAGACCAATCTATCAATACTTGATACAACCACTCAACTTATAGTACATAGGAGATATCTAAATCCTTCTCACATATCTTAAGGGGAGTACTAAACAAATTTCTAACACTTCTAAGATGCCACCTACACACCTTAATAAATGAAATGACAACTATTTTTCTTATTTTTATTTTGATACCACCTATGCACCTTGGTAAAAAAAAAAATTTCCCCTTTTTTTCCCATTTTTAAAAAAAAATTATTTTCCTCTAATTTTGGTCACTTTCTCTCTACTTCACAATATATTTTTTTAATTTATTTTTATCATGCCCCCTTAATTCTTTTTTTCATGTAAGATACTCTGACATTAGACACCCATGGTAGGATAAATTTTGTGGATATGAATTCACAAAATGAAGTAGCTGACAATGACATTTTTTTTTCTTCTCTTCCAACAACTAATTGTAACAAGTATCTATTGTCAATATATTTCCTTCCTTCTTCTTTTCAACGACCTATCTAGAACAAGTGTCTACTGCTAAAAATACTCCTCTACAATGAACTTTTGCCAAGTAGAACTCTCATCCTCCTCCAATCTCATTGAGTTAAATACACCTATAATAAAATCAACAACACCATAAAAATATTTCTTTGCATACCACACATCACTAACAATATCCTTGTGCAAACCATCATCATTATATTTTAAATTAATATCAAATTCAACATCCCATAATTCATAGAAGTTTACCTCTTTCACATATTCATCTTTTCTTTATTTTTCATATTTTCAACAAGGCATGGAGCCACTTCACTTTCCTGATCTCCAACTAAGGCATTATACTCTTCCTCTAATTATTTATTGTTTGAATCATCTTTATCTACTTTGGGCTTATGACCCTTGTCATCTTCATGCTCTTCTTCTTCTTTATCATCTTCTTCAACTTTATGCTCACGGATATTTTCCTCTTCATTGCTATGCTCTTCTTTTGTATTTCATGTTTTATTCTCCATTAGATCTTCTTTCTTTTCTACATCCAAAGAATTTTAAATGTCTCATTTCTAGTGATGTGCCCTTCTTGTCTATAGCTCAGCTTCTAATTCATTCACTTGCTTCTACAAATCAAAGAATACAACTTTCAATGCCTCCTGATTTCTTGCTCTAATTTTCTTAGGTCTAGGAATCCTAAGAATTCATCCAATCATAAAAGTTTTCATTTTCTTTCTCTTCTCCATGCTCAGTCTTCATAAGAAAAACTTTGTGTAATACACACACCTCATGTAAACTACTTCATATTTGGTGATCTATCTATGTAATGCCTCACCTAGAGATCCTTGGAACAAGGATTAAATTCAATTCAAGATTGTTATTTTTTTACAAGTATGAATGCACAAGACAACATCATACAAGGATCAAAAAGATCAGAATGGAAGACTTCACCAACAATCCCAACAACCAATGAATCTCCAAATGCCACCACCAAAAAAAAATGACAAACCATGAAAGAACGCAAATTATTCTGAATCTGAAACATTTTGAAATCAAAATCTAATTCCAATATATTCAAGAACACCATAGAGGGTAGTCAAAACACTTCGCAAAAACTTTTGGTCAAATTGAAAAATTCTCACTATCTGCCTAGACAAGTTTTTCCAAAGACCAAGGTGATACTTTATTCCAGTATTGTATGACCATTCTAAAGAATACATGTGATACTTTCTGGGTCTAGGTGACACTTCTTTGGAAGTCATACAATAGTTCATAAGTATCATACAATCTCTCTCTATAGGGTGTGTGATACTCCAAAATGTCACACAATATTTTTCCTATTGGTGTGATACTTTCTAGTAGCCCACAATTCTTCTTCTTTGGGCATGTGATACTTTAAAGTATCACCCAATGCTGACACATGGTCACCTAGGAAAAGTAATAAATGCACCAATGACAAAAAAGGGGATAAAACAAGAAGTCCAAACTTCCACACTAGGGAATACTGGATCCATAGTCAAGGTGTAGACACTCGAACAAAGTATCTAAAAGATGAATACTACATCTAACCATCTAACATAATAGTGAAGGGAAATAAGAAAAAGTAACATTGCAATGAACTAAAATAAAAAACTAAGTGTGCAGTACCTCCCAACCATAACAGAATCGCAAGACCTCAAAAAACCTAGCCATCCCCAACGCGTAACATCCCAAACTACCAACAAGATAGTCAAAGAAATTTTATGAGGATGTCACTACTAAAGCATAATAACATCATAAGAACATGAAATCTAACATTCTAATACAATAAGTAATAGATACTCCAACTAAGAAAATCACATCAACTAATCATATGCTAAAAATCATATGAATAGGAAATCAAACATGCTAACCAGTAAAGCAATAGATATTCTGACTAATCAAATCAAATCATCTAATCATATGCTAAACATCATAATATAGGAATACTTAAAATAACTAACATCATCTAAGCATGATATCCAAGCATTCTAATGAAAGCATAAATCACAAGAAAGCATACTACAAAACTCAAAGTATCAAGTAAAAATTACCAACAATGGTTGCACTAGGACAAAGCACCATCTCTATACACCAATCCCCAACTATGGTGAAGGTATCTATGCCTCCCAACCATGTGGAACCCATAGGTCCACTCAAATTGTGTTTATGGAGATAAAGATCCAACCACAAGCACACTCAAAGAAAAATTCTATGACTAACACTCACACTAAAAAATATAATGGCTGAAACCAAGATTAAAGACAATATATAAAATATAGATCCTGGTCAGACACTCAGTGGGCTGCTAAGTAGGGGTTGACATCATGGAAAGTCTCTTTGCATTGACAAACCCAAGATCAGATCACATAGATTCAACTCCTTCAACGGAAGACTCTAGCATAGATTATCATCTTAAGTTTTATTACCACCTAGGGTTTTTTTAAGTTATCACTTAACTAAAACTTCCTATGCCAATCCTCTAGGAAAAATGGTCACCAAGATACATGATAGAAGCCCCCTTCATATGCTACCATACCCTACCCATGCTCATCCAAAGATAAGTGTCATAAGCATGCATATTTCCAACCCAACCCTAATGATCATAACTCGAGGAAGTACCATGGAAGATCAAGAAACATAAAAAATTGAAACAATGGTCTAACTGATATCCTATGGATAATCCAATTTCATGACCAACATCATGCTAAGAAAACTTGAGAAAACTAGGTGACATGCAAACCAAGGTGAAAAACCTCAAAACTCAAAAACTTTGAAATTAAAACCCATTTGGTCTTAGGGCACAAAAGCCATGAATATAAAATAAAATCTAGGTTTGGAGTTTGTATGAAAAAATGGCTAGCATAACAGTGCAAAACTCTAAATCATCATCCCAAAAAATAGGGAAATACTCATATCTACCCAACTAGGTAGAGCTAGCATACAAAAATAAAGGGGAACATTAGTTCTTAGCCTCCTAACAAATGGCTACCAAAAATAGAAGTAGAAATAGAGCTGAAAAAATAAAATGGGAGAGCCCTACCTCACAGCCAAAAGTGAAAAATGAAAATCTAAACCATAAAATAAAATCCCTATAGAAGTAGCTAAAAATCATAGGAATCCAAGGACTCCCCGAGTTGGATCCAATGAGATAGATTTGGTGAGAATCCCACATTCATAGATCCCACAATGAACAAAATAGTAAACCCTCATGAAGAGGATTTTGGGTTTTACTCTCAAAACTTTTTAATTCAAAAGTGAGAAGTGAGGAATTAAATTTCTTTTTCAATAATTATTCAATTTTGGAGTGAATAATCAATTAGGGAAAATAACCAACCAACCTAGTTAAACCTTGAATCAGCCCAAACAAAAATAAGGCTATTCCTAATAATAGGAATTCATCTATCGTAAAGCTTCTAGAAATTAAAATTAATTAAAAGTAAAGCTCAAAAATCCCAAAAACCAAAATCACAGAAAGCCTTAACAACTTTGCAACAATGCGAAACTCTAAATGTACAAACACATTCATTGGTCTAATCACATAATGTAAATGAGTCCAAATTTAATAAAATCACTAGAAGGTTTAATTTAAACATATAAAAAGATATGTTCACCATATAGGGATGACATTGGTAAATATGAATAGTTGAATCTCTAACTCCATATGCCACTACCATGGATATAAATCCCCACCCTAAAACACATGATCAAGTGCAATTATATATAATAACATAGCCAAAGTAATAAATGTATTAAATGTCCAATTTAATCATTTATTCAATAAAAGAAAAATAATCCATTTACATCACTCGCATTCACATGTAGCATAATGAAGCAAGAATGAATTAAATAACCATAGGGTTAAATCCATCACATAACATAATTAGAGATATGTCCAAATACTAGATAGCCAAGTATCATCATAAAACATACTGTCATCTCAAAATGGCATCATCATGCAAAAATGATCAACTAAACAACATAGTAGTTTAACATCTATGATACTGAAATTAAGGTGTAACATCTAACACTTAGGTCATCTCAAATGTAAAACATAAGTAACAATTATCCCTTGGATCAAAATATAACAAGGTAAATATCTATAGCACATAACCAGTGAATCTCACATGCATAATTCATTTCTAATTTTTTAATCATTTAATAATAGTTGTCTACTTAACATGAAAAGGTACTTAAAACACGTAAGTGAACACAGTCATAAACATAACTAACAACTGCTATAGGAACCTAGTCCAATGCAGCAGGGTAATAGTACATAATGTAATCTCTGCACACATCTCTAGGTAATCAAGGAACAACATCATGATACCACATTGGTCCTAGTAACCACTAGCACAAACATCAGTCAAACATAAATCAGCCACAAGCGTAATCAGAGCAATTGAAATAGTATCATAAATCCAATCACCTCAAGGGCATACACCACTAATGGTCCCAACCATGATCAATCACTGAGCAAGATCATCAAGGTTTCATCCTTCAAGATGACTTATAGAAATCAAATGGGTGAGGCACTACATCATCTCCCCCAAAGACTAGGCTTACTCTTGGAAGCCTGCAATACAAGAATAGAAAATAAACACACCAAGAACAAAATCAAAACCATGCAATAGGGATGACTCACTGACTCCTTCATAAGCCCAAAAAATCACTCCAACATTCTCAAACCATCATGTCAAACCCCATATAGGTTAACCACAAGAGAATAGGTGTCACATTGACACAAGGTCCTCAAACAAGGAATTTTATATGCACTAGGAAAACCCATCTAGACTTAAAGTCAACAATATAAGGTAAAGAAAGGGATACGCCACCTTGTCTATAGGTGCCAAACTATAACATGCATCTACCAAATGACCACAAAACAAGGTCAAATAGTATGCACTTCCAACCAGAGTTGGAATCATAGGGAAAAACCATCCCAAAATTCTTGAGAATACTAACATGTCATGCATGAGCATCCTTGAATCCACATAAACTCACACTTTGAACACTAATAAACACTAATAATAGGAGCACTTAGTCTCTACAATACAAAAGCTCAACTATCATTGGTAACTAGGGTCACTTAACCCAACCAGACAAGATATCACCTTTCCTTAAGGTTGCAAAGAATTTCATTAATGGACAAAATCGTGTAATATCTTCATACCAACTCATAAGATGGTAACATGTGTCCAACAATACCATGTCCCTCAAGCAACATGCTAGGAATACTACATCTAACCTACCACTAAACCACTAGTACAAAAACATTAATATATGACTAATTTTGATCATGTGACCATTGGTAGTTTATTGTTGGTCATTACTATCACAAAAAAATTTACAACTAAACTATTTTAATCATTGAATTATTTATTGATTTTGTTGTTAATATTTATTAAATAGTAGTTTATTTGGTGGTTTATTTGGTAGTTTATTTGGTAATTAATGTGGTAGTTTACTTAGTAGCTTATTGTCATTAAATAGTAGTTTATTTGGTAGTTCATTTGGTAATTGATTTGGTTGTATATTTGGGAATATATTTGATAGTTGATGTGGTGGTTGATTTGGTAGTTAATTTGGTAGTCAAATTGGTAGTTGATTTGGCAACTTATTTGATAGTATATTTGGTAGTTGACTAGTCATTTATTTGACAGTTAATTTAGTTATTTATTACTTCATTTCCATTAATTAGTACTAAATATAGTTATGAAATGAATATTTTATTCAATACCATAAATTGTAAAATACACAAAAAAAAGATATTAGAGTTGAACTAAAACATTAAAACAAATGAATATATTACACATGAATAACACTAAATTAAAAGATTGATTCAATATCATGATAAATGAAAATATTACAGATGAACAACACTAAAATTAAAATATTTATTCAATTTCATGATTAAAAAAAGTAACTTGGGATAGATAAAAATTAATGGAAATGTATATAAGTAATAATATGTCAAAATTGTGTAAAGAGTGTACATGTAAATATGATTAAAAAGTGTCAAAATTGTTGAAGGGTTTCCAACTCTTCCAAATATAGCTAAATAATTAAAATATTTTAAAAATGCATTCAAAATATTGTAATATAAAGCAATACATTACTTGTGACCATTATAATATTTACATTGGAATATCTAGTTACATTAAGATTTTCTCCATGTAAACTAGATGAGTGAAAAATCCCAATACCAGAAACATGACCATCATATGAATCCAAAAATTCAACTTTATCCCCTTCTTTGAGTTTATAAAAAAATTTCTACAAAAAGAAAGAAAAAAAAATGTTAGATTACATAGGCAATGAAAAGCCAAAAATATAAAAGGAAATATTAATGAAGTGCACTAGTGCAAAAAATATAAAATATAATATTATCTAATAAGAATGAAAATGATGACCAATGATATTTTGGTCTGAAACTTATAAATCTAGTTTGGTTTTTTAGGTTATATTTAATCCATGTTATATTTAATAACCCACACACAATATCCCCCTCCTCTTATAATCTCTTATTTGGTTGAATAAAAACTTACATACACAATATTATATGTCCTAGTTAATGATATAGTTTAAGAAGATCTAAATTTTTTAAGATGGAGCTGAACATTTTAATTTCTTCACACATCTAATTTATTAGTGGCTTTCATTGCCCATTTCTAATGAGGTTTCATTCTCATGGAAATAGAGAAACAAAGTATTTCTATGAATTAATATGCTTCTAAATTTCTTACAATTCAAAGATATCAACATCTTGCATAGTAATCCATGATACTCTTCATATTTTTCTCTCTACTTAATCCTTTGGGAATAGTTGTTAAATTTGGCAGGGGTGACATTTTTGCTTGAACTTAAGGGACTCATTGTATTGTTGTGGTTAAAAATAGTTAACCAAAGATACACAAGAGAGAACGTAGATATGAAGGAACACTTAAGTTGACTCTTTATTATATCAACAATGGAGAACCTACCAAAAGCACTCAAAACAATCATTAAAATCTTCACACAACATATATTTTCCAAAATCACCAAGTCAAGTCTAAAATTGTTTTATAGCATGAGGTAAAATAAAGGTTGCATACTCATGAGAGAAATATTTGAAAATCATAGTGAATCAAAAGTGATACCAACCAAATGATACTTCCTTTGGTGGTGAAATGACAAGATGATGTAACTTTCAAAATGACTTGAACAAAATAGTAGTCTTTTGATGTCATGAGGAATCACTTCTTCTAGTTTATTCACACATTTAGCTAGATAAAATATTTTTTCAAAAATCTTGTGGCACTCTAAAATTGTTACAAATATCTATAGGTTATATGCCACCATAGATAATCCCAAAAATATAGAGTGAGACTCTCCCCTTGCTTTCATTGTTTTTAAAACTAGCCCTCTCACTTCATTTTGATTCAAAGAAAAACAATAGAAGTTATCCATTTAAAAGTTTTGATTTTTTATAAAAAATTAATTTATGATTAATAAGTATGTTACCTTATTCTCTAACTCATCTTATTCTATTATAGTGCAATCTATAATGCTAGAAGTAGCTTTGGCACTCCAAGTAAAAATTTAAGTTGAACAATCAATGAGGAGGTTCATGCCTTTGGTTCTAAAGAAGCCTACAAAAATTAACACATACACACACACAAACAAATAATTTTATCAACAATGATTTATAGTAGATAGTGATGGTGATAAGCAAAGGTTAAATCACCTTTATTTTGAGCAATATAATTTCAATAAACTTGATAAGAAAATTGACTATATGAGTATCTTTTTCATTCCTAATAGATTTTTTTATGAATGAATGACTAACTCTAGGAATTTTGAAGGAGAAGAATAAATATCGAGACTATTATTAGGTAGAGAAGGGAGAAAGCATCCAAAATGATAGTTTCCCATTTTATGATCACATGTGAAATGAATATGGCCCCTAAAGTAAATTGAATCAGTAGGGTAATCCATGATATTGTTCATATTTTTATCAACACTTAAACCTTTGGGAATAGTAGTTGTCAAATTTGGAAAGGGCGACATTTTTGTTGGAATTTAGAAGTGGGAAGATTTACTTCTAAGAGTGGGGGTGAATTAGAAGTAACTAACTTTAACCCTATTTAAAATCTTTTAGCTAATAATATTCTTATGCCTCTAATCCACTAATAAACATGAAAGTAAAAGAAATTCATGGAAATAGATAACACAAGATTTGGTAACCCAAAAACCCTCCAAAATGAGAAGGTAAAACTAGGGTGGGGATGACACCCACAAAGTATCATTGCAACAATATGTGACTGTTCAAGGTTACAAAGTTTGACCACTTTCAATGGTCTACCCTATAAAAGACCTATCCTATTAAAGACTTTACACTCTATTAAAAGTGATCTGGTAAAAGGATTTACAAACATTCACTTGGAATGCTACCTTATTAAAGGATTTACAATCTTGTTAAGGATCTACAAAATGGTTGCTAAACTAATATAGTTGCTAAGCCAACCTATCAACATAGGATTTTCATTCTTACAATACAATGGTTAGAAAGTATGGTAGAATTTCATGAGTTGATAACATGCAATCCTTAATTGCTGATTTCAGATCCTCGTTCTACTTTGTTTGATCTGATCCTTGCTTGATCTAATATGTCACTCTTTTGAAACTCTAGTATTTTGTTCTTGATCAACTAGATTATGCAATGCTACTCTATTCTTCACTAAGTCTTTTCACCCTTCTACACTTTACTATAATTCACTGATGCACTTCTCTCTCACACATACACAATGGGGTTTCATCCTCCTTTTAAATATTTTGAAGACTTAGGGTTAGGTATGAATCTATGATCAATATTAAATCTTCATTTCCCAATCAATTCTTATACTGTTCCTATTGGTTGCATGCCTTCTCCATTTTTCTTATTGGTTTCATGTTGATTACATAGTTAATGCAAAATATTTGATCGTATCTTCAAGATCCTTCAAGATTCATCCTATGTCAGCTTCAAAAATGGTTTATATCTGAGTTTTTGAAGGCACAAACTCATGTTGATTATGTGTTACTCGACACTTACTAGTTGTTGATGCTTGGCACGTATAGGAAAATTGGCACACTCGACTCCTATAGAAATTATGTTTCACTCAGCATCTATTCTTTTCTCAATACCTATAGTGACTTGGCATTTGAACTTCACTCATCACCTAAAGTTTACTGGGCACCTATTGAATTCTCTAGCTTAGTACACACTATAGCTTGGCTTGTTAGGATAAACCATGGGCAGAAATAAAAACTACATGCAAATATAACCAATAACATAAAAATAATAGAACACACAAAAATGAACACAAGGCACCAAGATTTAACGTGTTTCACCCAATCCCTGGGCTACGTCCACCAAACAACAAGTTCGATCTTATTACAATCCAGTGATTACAACTTGATTACAATCTGTAATCCCTTATAGCTCAATACTGCCGCAAGAACCAATTTTGTATCACAACATTATGAAAAATACCCAACCCTAAGCCCTTTTATACAAGTATTAAACCACTTTATGGTTATAACATGTCGACCATAGTATGTCGGCTACCATGTCGGCTACCACTATTTATGAAGTATGTACAGTACTTTCCTGATCAGTCACCACAATCTAACAATCTCCCACTTGGGGACTGATCAGGCTCCACACTAAACAACAATCTCCCACTTGGAGACTGATCCTGTAGCAAAACCACTACCACATGGGGCTCCCACTGGATCAAACCATCCTAGACTCTACTGTTCTTTTATTCATGTTCAGTCTAAAAGACCAACCGAAGCTGAAGAGGAGTTCAGCTTCTCCCTTGTTACAACATTTGTCAACATATCTGCTAGATTGTCATTGGTATGGATCTTCTCCAGCTTTAACTGCCCATCCTCCAAAACTGACTGAATGAAATGGTACCGCAATTGTATGTGTTTGGTCTTAGAATGCAGAGCTGAATTCTTAGCAAGATTAATGGCACTTTGACTATCTGTAAACAAATAATTATCCTTCTGAGGATGTCCCAATTCTTCCAAGAAGAACTGAAGCCATATCATCTCCTTGGCTGCCTCTGTAGCAGCAACATAATCTGCCTCTGTAGTGGCTAAAGAATTAATCTTCTGTAACCTAGAAACCCAGCTCACTGCTGCCCCACCTACAGTAAAGACATAACCTGTAGTACTCTGCCTGGTATCAATATCCCCAGCTAGATCTGAGTCAACATAGCCCTGTAAATCTGTAGTAGATCCCCCAAAGTGTAAACACTTATTGGATGTTCCTCTCAAATATCTGAGAATCCACTTGACAGCATTCCAATGCTCAAATCCTGGATGACTCATATACCTGCTAACAACTACCACTGCATGTGCAATATCTGGCCTAGTGCATACCATAGGATACATCAAACTTCCTACAGCTGAAGCATAGGGTACCTTGGATATCTTATCCTCCTCTTCCTATGCATTGGGACACATCTCCTTAGTCAATTTCAAATGACCAGGTAAAGGTGTGCTGACAGCTTTAGCATTCTCCATAGAGAAACATTGCAACACCTTCTCAACATAATCAGCTTGAGATAGCGTCAATGTTCTATTCTTCCTATCTCTACAAATCTTCATACCAAGGATTTGTTTTGCTGCCCCCAAATCCTTCATAGAAAATGCATGTGCTAACTGGCGTTTTAGCCCCTTAATATGATGCATGTTAGACCCAACTATAAGCATATCATCAACATATAGACATAAAATAATGTAGCTATCATCATCCAACCTCTTAAAATAAACACAATAATTTGAATGAAACTTGTTATATCCATACTCATGCATAAAACTATCAAATTTCAGATACCATTGCCGAGGTGCTTACTTCAAGCCATATAAACTTTTCTTCAATTTGCACACTAAGTTCTCCTTACCTTTGACCTCAAAACCCTATGGCTGAGCCATATATATTTCTTCATCCAAATCACCATGAAGAAATGCTGTTTTAACATCCATCTACTCTAAATGCAAATCTTTAGTAGCCACAAGACTTAAAACAGTACGAATAGAAGTCATTTTAACAACAGGAGAAAATATCTCATCAAAATCAATGCCCTTTTTCTGTACAAATCCCTTTACAACTAACCTGGCCTTAAATCTTTTCTTACCTCCTTCCTCTTCTTTCAACCTGTAAACCCATTTATTCTATAAAGCCTTTTTACCTGCAAGCAACTTGCACAAATTTGAAGAGGATGCTTTGCTTCTGTCTTTAGAGAGTACTGATGATTCATGGGTTTTAGATTCTGGTGCTTCATTTCATGCTACACCTCGTAGAGGTTATTTCATTGATTATGTCCAAGGGGATTTTGGGCTTGTTTATTTAGGGGATAATGAACCCTGTTAGATTGTTGGAAAGGGAAAAATTAAGATTAAGTTGCAGAATGGGAATCATTGGCTACTACATGAGGTAAGACATGTTCGAAAACTAAGTAGAAATTTAATTTCAGCAGGGCAACTCGGTGATGAGGGTTGTGTAGTTACTTTTAATGATAAAAATTGGAAGGTTTCAAAAGGTTCCCTTGTAGTAGAAAAAGGTGTGAAAGTAGGCACCTTATATCTTTGTACAGGTCATATTGTTCCTTCTACTTTGATTATTTCAGAAAAAAATGAATATTCAGGAACAATTACTACAGTTGAGCAGGGAGAGCAAATAGCTGCTGTAGATTCTAATACAGCGCTGTGGCACAATAGACTTGGGCACATGAGTGAGAAAGTTATGAAAGTACTTCATTCAAGGAAAGTTTTACCAGGTCTAAAATGTGTGAATATGGATTTATGTGAAAGTTGTGTGTATGGAAAACAAAAGAGAGTGAGTTTTGTAAAGACAAGGAAGGAAAACAAAAAGGAGAAATTAGAGCTTGTGCATACAGATGTATGGGGACCGGCTCAGGTATCTTCCCTTGGTGGCTCTCATTATTATGTTACATTTATTGATGATGCAACTAGAAAAGTATGGGTTTATTAACTTAGACAAAAATCTGATGTATTTCAAACTTTTAAGAAATGGAAATGCTTGGTTGAAAATGAGACTGGTAAGAAATTAAAATGTCTCAGATCTGATAATGGTGGTGAGTATTGCAGTCATGAATTTGAAGATTATTGCTCCACTAATGGTATTCGTAGACAAAAAACTGTTCCAAGGACTCCACAGGAAAATGGAGTGGCTGAACTCATGAACAGGACTATAATGGAGCGTGCAAGGAGCATGAGGTTGCATGTTGGGTTGCCCTTACACATGTGGGTGAAGGCTGTCAATACTTAGCATCATCTGAAGAATTGGTTAAGTGTGTTGACACTCAATTGTCAAAAGAAATCTGAGACTAATAATCTCCCCTTTTGACATGAGTGACAAAAACACTTAACTAAACATTATGCATCTGATCTCTATCAGTATACTACATATTATATTTGATATATGTACAACACTTCAAAAAACTTGTTCAAAATTTTGTATACCTCAAAATCTTGCAACTCCCCTGAGTTGATGTGCCAATTTTTGTAATCAAAATTCTTGTGCTAATTTTGGCTCATGTTGATGTATCTGATACTCTTTGCCTTGTCTGCCTTTGTTTTTGTATACCCTATTTTTCCTTGTACTTTGTATCTATTCCCCTTTCACATCTTCCTATAGTTTTGCATCCTTTCTAGCTTTATTTCCTTAGTACTTCCTCAAAATCTGAATATCTCCCCCTTTTGATATTCTTTATTACTTCCATCAAAGAATGTATTATCTCCCATTCTTATTCACATCTCCCCCAAAACATTATATCTCCCTTTTTTTATTTATACATTACATCCCCTACTTTTGACACTTATGTCAATGTTTTGTTTACCTCCATAATCATCTTTAGAGAAGCATCCCAATTATGTAAAGAAATTTTCAATAATTTTTGTTGGATGGTTGTCTTTGCTACAAGATGTACAAGACCTTCTAAAGTAGAAAGATTTGGATCTTTCTTTAGTACATTTTTTGCATAGGCCATTTCTTTATGGAGTACTTCTAGATGTGGGATAATGGAGGATTGAATTTGTATCAATTTGGCCTTGATATTGACCTCTTTTTCTATCAACCTAGCTAAATATTTCTATGTGTGAAGTGTAGTTAAAAAATGCTTCTCACTTTGAATTGGATCTTTGGGTAGTTATGTTCTAGAAATCTTGAGATTTCATTCCAAGCTCAATATCCTTTGGCTAGTTTCTTGTGTGAAGAGTGATGAGTTACACAATTTTGAGTACAATGAGAAGATATTCTCAACTATTGTCTTTACTTTTTCAACTTTCTTAGCCAATTCTTCTTGTGAAAGTGCTATTTCACTTGATATTTTCTCATTGACTTTCATCTAAAACTTCTTTTTTGACCATTCTAATAATTTAATGTTTCTATCAAGGTCTTCATTTTGTACCTATTCCACTATGTTGGATAGCTACTCCATGATGGGTTGGGTTTCATTAGGTACTTGCAAGCTAAATGCATCATGAAATATATCTTTGATTTCTACAAGTGTTTTTTTTTGCCTATACTCATTTTTGGGTATCTCTTATTTCTTCCTTCTCTGTAGTGCCTCTTGCACTTCATTTATCTATGCTAGGTTCATAGTTCTAGAGTCATAACTAGGTATGACTATTTCTTCATCGAGTGCAAGGTCTCCATAGTGAAGTACTCTTGCAACCTTGGTGGAGCTCAAGCCTAGTGTTGAAATCTACAATGATACTACATAACTACTTGGCTTCTTTGTAGCAGTCCCCATGGTAGGAAAGTTTACCAATGTATGTATTGCCTCCTACTCCTTTTCTTTAGGGGTTCTCTCCTCTTCTTTATCCTCCTCTCTACTGCCTTGATCAATAATGATGATTTGAGGAGGTGTACCTTGGCTTTTGTAGTAGGAACATCTTGCCCTATTTGTTCCTTTGTTGGCTCCTCGACAATTGTTGTGACTGTAGCTGTATTATCAACCTTAGCAATTTTATCTTGTGCTTCTTTCTCTTTAGGTTGATCTTTTATAGCTATGGGAGGTTTTGAAGATGTTTCTTGTGTGTTTTCTTTCTCCCTTTTTATGTCTGCTATAGCCTTTTTTATTTCATCTACACTCACCAAAATTGGATTTGTATATAGCTATGATTGCATTGTAGTTTGGTGAAGGATCTTTCTAAGATCCTCTGTAGTCAATGGATTGATGTTCTGACTAGAGGTGTCAAGAACATCCTATACAATTCCTATATCTATAGGGGTTGTATGTTGAGGACTTGGTGGTGGTAGTTGAGTGTCTTGGACACTCTATTCTGGCTACTGCTCTTCAGCTATGGCCTCTTCACCATGTGTTGTCTCCACTATTTCTTGTTCTTTTTCTTTCTCTACCTCATCCTCTTTCTCATTTTCTTCTTCTTCTTCATCATTTATCCCCTCAAGTTGGTCTTCTTGCCCTTCTTTGATAGTTTTCAATCCATAAATTAGTTTTCAAATCTATGTGGACTTTTGTACAACATCTTCTATTTGGTTCTACAAAATTCTAAAGGCTCTATATTTGGGTGCAAATTTTTTCCCATGTTTCTTACCATGCTTTTTTATTTAACCTTTAGTAAGGTCTAGCATTATATGAGCCAATGTAGATTCCCTTATTTCTTTTTCCATCTTAAGGTAGTAATGCCATTTATTTTCAACTAATAAACTTAGCTCCTTAGGCATTGAGTTGTCTAGTTCAAGTAGGGTGGTCTTGAACTTAGCCATCATAATGTAGATGGACTCTTCCACTATGTTCTATTGTTATTTTGATAACTTATTGAAATCAATGGTCTTTAGATTAGTTAGATCTACATGATCTCTAATGTTATTCCAACTATTTTCCAATTTAGATTGGGTAGAATGTCTTACCAATCTGAATTGATCTTCATCAGACTCTATCCTTTCTTTGTCTAATTTAGGAGGTGCAACATACTTTCTTCTTTTCTTATGTTCTATAGTTCCTTGTTCTATTTTCTTCTGCTTCTCTTGTTCCTTAGCCACCTAATTTGTAGCCCTGGTATCAACCCTTGTAGTTGGTTTGGCTGGGGTTGGCTTTGTGGCTTTCTTCTTTCCCTTGGGCTATGCAGCTAGCTATTTTAGAGCTTTTCTTTTCTTTGGCTTAGCCTTGGGTGCTTCTTTCTTAGCACCTTCCTCCTTTTCAGCATCCTCCCCCATACCTTGGGTTATAGAAAGTGCTCACTAACCTTGATCCTTTTCATCATCCTTGGCTTCTTCACCTTCTTCTTCTGTTTCTTCTGTGGTACCTTCCCCAAATTTTGCTTTTAAATTCTTCACAAGTTTATCCTTCTTTTTCAATGTGGAGGAAATCTTCAACTCCATATCCACTTTTGATATCATGATGTCATAGGTTCCAAAATGTGGTGTATCCTTGTCTATTTCCTCTACAAGTAATTTAGTTATTGCTACTAATGCCTCATCTATATTTATTTCATAACCAAGAGGTCTTAACCATCTCACTCTTGATATGGCAGCCTGAATTTATGTATAGTCAATATCTACAAGAAAACATACATCATTTACATGTCTCTCTACTAAGGTAACTAAGATTCTTAGCTTTTGTTTCATTGGCTTCTTGAAGTCTTCAAAATAGCTAGTCATTAAGGTCTCAAAACTAGCTCCCATCTACTCAATATATTCATTTACCTGAGCTATGATTGACCTATTTATCTTCCATGCAACTTTTCCAAAAGAAGGAAACTCACTCTAAACATAAAAGAATATAAAAATCAAAATAGCACCAAATTTGCATTGGGCTCCCTTGGTTCTACTGATTACTGCTAAATTTTCTTTAATCTATTGTAGTTGTAGTTCTGCAATACCATAAGTATGATCCTTTTTCACCAATTTGTAACCAATATCCACTGCAATGAAATGCACACTGTTGAGTCTATTAGATTGGTAGAATTTGTGTGCAATGACTTTGATAACAAAATCAACAAGAGGGTCTTGAATGGTATCAATTGTCATCCCTCTCTTCTTCCACTTGGTATGAGAATTTTTCTCAATTGCTTCCTTAGAATCACTCCTAAGGGTCTTTGATTGATCTAGGGTTGGGTACCCTATCACTCTATGAAAAATTCTCTTCATGATTTTTATTGGGCCATCCTCCAACCATAAGCTTCCATCATGTATTTGGCTAAGCACTAGTTTGATCCATTCAGTCTTGAATACTGTAGGGAATTCTAACGCACACGTTAAACCCTTCTTCTCAATAATCTAATATTCTTCCTTTAAAACTTTATTATCACATAGTCTCTCATAGGCTTCCCTCATTTCTATATCACCTATGGCTCCAATCTTGCAATTATAACATCTTCTTACATCCTAAATCATAACTACCTTAGGGGGTATGATTGATAGGGCTCTAGCTAGGTAATTCTTATATGCTACCTCTGGTATTCGGAAAAAATCAAGTTGCTTGACCTCCTTGGACACTAGCTAGACTTCAAAAAGTTCCTTCTCCTAAGTTTTCCTATAGCTAGAAGCCATTTTTTGCAATCTAGGGTTTTTATGCAAAGAAAATATGAAATTACATAGCTTGGCACAAATGTAAATACCTTGAAATCGATGAAATCATGCTGAAATGTTATTAAAATCTATTTAAACACTAGATTATCTACTTTGGACTCACTCTACACTCTTTCTAATCTTTTCTCTTTGTTTGAATTGATGAAAATTGATTGAAAACTCGATAATATAACCTATTTTCCTTCCATTTAATGCTTAGTGTCATTACAGTTGTCCACTCAACTTTTAAAGGATTCTACATTACTCAACTTCCGTTGCCTTTTCACCACTCGGCTTCCGTAGGAGTATTCTTTACTCAGCTTCAATTGAGATTTCTTCTTCACTTGCCTTCCTCTACCAATTCAGCTCCAACTAATCATTTGACTTCTACTATTTTGATAGTTAATTTGGCATGTACTAGAATTTTACTCAGCTTCTGAGGGTGACTCAACAATACCTGTAAAATCTTGAAATTTTAACTTTGCATCTTCAATTATGCTGATTTCTTCTTTTTAGTACTTGCATGTTTAGGAACTAATGTATGATAAAAATTTGTAAATCAGTCCCTCATGCCTTTTATTTGCCTAGTTTGATGAATTGTGACCACTTGACCTTTTAGGTGAAGTGATCCCTTCATTTGATGTTCTACACTCATCTTTCTTCCTCCATGTCTTATTCATTTCTCCTTTGATGTGTTCAACATCTACCTTCTCTTTACCTTTGTTGCTCTTTGGGTTGGGTGCCTTTGACCTTGTTGAGAAATTCTTGCTGATATGACCAGCCTTCAAGCAACTAAAACATGTGGTTTGGCTCAACCATCTACTGTAGTTCCCTCTAAAATGTGTTCTTATGCAATTTTTAGGAATGTGTCCTTATTCCAGATTATAATGACAACTATACCTAGTTTTGTAGTCCCAATTGTAGTGATGTCCATGATTACCTTCCCTTACTAACTGATTAGGTGTCCACATAGGTTTTGATCTACACTCAAAAGCTCTATGTCCATACTTCTTGCAATTGTAGCAGTGACCTTCAAATTTTGGTGTTTTGATAGTCCTAGTCTTGGAGTTGTGTGCCTTATGTCCTTGTTTTTTGCACTTATGACAATAACTTACATCCTTAGGTTTATCATGTTAATGGGCATTCTTTCTCCTACAAATATTATATTTATGTCTCATTTTACCATAGAAATGACAAGTAGGTTTAGTGTTCTTGCCTTTGTTACTCCTTTCTTCTGTAGTCTTAGATGACTCTCCTTGTTTAGTGTTGGTGTATCCTAGTCCTAAAGTATCATTGCTACCCCTTGGTGATTTTAGTAGCTACTTAAAGTACTTGATGGCCTCATTAGGTTTTTTGAAGCTCTTTGTAATCTCCTTTTCTCTGTTTAGGTCATTTTGTAGTTTTTCATTTTGCATCTTCAGGGTAGAGATCTCAATATCCTTGACATTCAATTCATGATGTGCATTCATCATCTGACTCAGGGTGTCTAGCTATATGTTTGAAATTCTTGCAAGCTCAATTGACTTTTCTTCTAGTCTTTTGGCTAGATTTCTCTTGTCTTCTTCTAGAAAAGCCTTGTCTTCAATGGCTCTTTTCTTTTGTTTAGTCACTTCACAAAGCATCATGACTTGTGATTCTTGTTCAAGCTTGAGTGTTTTGATTTCTTCTACTTAAGCTCTATTCTTCTCCATTAGGTCTACTAGTTTTGTATCAAACTCTTTGGAATATCCATTTGAAAATAGGTTTGAGGTATCAATCTCCTTCTACTATGTATCATTCTCAGCTATGGCAATCACTCTACTCCTCTTTAAGGATTTTCTCAATTCCTTTCTAGCTTCTTCCAAAGCATGTAAAGCAAGTTGTATATCAATTGTCTGATTCTCTATGATCTTCCCAAGTTTGTAGACTTCCATTTCCAAATCTTTCTCCAAGTTCTAAGGCTCCTTCTTGTGAGAACTAGTCTTTGATACCAATTGTTGGAATTCACAAATGGGAAGATTTACTTCTAAGGAGGGGGGTGAATTAGAAGTAACTAACTTTAACCCTATTTAAAATCTTTTAGCTGATAACATTCTCATGCATCTAATCCATCTAATAAACATGAAAGTAAAAAAAATGCATGAAAATAGATAACACAATATTTGGTAACCCAAAAACCCTCCAAAATGAGAAGATAAAACTAGGGTGGGGATGACACCCACAAAGTATCACTACAGCAATATGTAATTGTTCAAGGTTATAAAGTTTGACCACTTTCAATGGTCTGCCTTGTTAAAGGCATGTCCTGTTAAAGACTTTACACCTTATTAAAAGTGACCTAGTAAAAGGACTTACAAATATTCACTTGGAATGCTACCCTATTAAAGGATTTACAATCTTGTTAAGGATCTACAAAATGGCTACGAAACTAATATAGTCACTAAGCCAACCTATCAGCATAGGATTTTCATTCTTACAATACAATGGTTAGAAAGTATGGTAGAATGTCTTGACCTAATAACTTTCAATCCTTAATTGCTGATTTTAAATCCTCATTTACTTTGTCTGATTCGATCCTTGCTTGATTTGATATGTCACTCTTTCAAAACTCTAGTATTTTTTTCTTGATCAACTGAATTCTACAATGCTACTATGTTCTTCACTAAGTATTTTCACCCTTCTACACTTCACTATAATTCACCCATACACTTCTCTCACACACATACAAAATGGGGTTTCATCCTCCTTTTAAAGATTTTGAAGACTTAGGGTTAGGTATGAATCGACGATCAATATTAAATCCTCATTTTTTGCTCAATTCTTGCACTTTTCCTACTGGTTGCATGACTTCTCCATTTTTCTTATTGGTTGCATGCTAATTAAAAAGGTAAAGCAAAATATTCAATCTTATCTTCAAGATCCTTCAAGATTCATCCTATGTTGGCTTCAAGAATGGTTTACATCTGAGTTTTTGAAGGCACAAACTCATATGCTAATTCTATGTTACTCGACACTCACTAGTTGCTTATGCTTGACACATATAGGGAAACTAGCTCACTTGGCTCTTATAGCAATTTTGTTTCACTTGACATCTATTCTTTTCTTGACACCTATAGTGACTCGACACTTGAACTTCACTCGGCACCTAAAGATCACTTGGCACCTAAAGTTTACTCAGCATCTATTGAATTCTCTAGCTCGGCCTACACTATAGCTTAGCTTCTATATTATACTTAGCATCATCTAAAGAATTGGTCAAGTGTGTTAACACTCAATTGTCAAACCTAGTCTAAGACTAACAATTTTAGCCTAAATTAAGGAAGACCATTTCAAAGTGGTCAAGTAAATCTCATAGATATTCTATAGGGTGGCATCTCTATTCAGACCATACAGTGATGCAGGAGCATCCTAGGTTGCCTTGTTATCCTACTCATTTTTTGTTGATTCTACATGTTGATGCCAAGCTACTATAGCTCTAATGGATTCCAAGTAACTATAGCTCAAATGGATGTCAAGGTACTATAGCTCTAGTGGATGACAAGTTACTATAGCTCTAATAGATGTCGAGTTACTATAGCTCTAATTGATGCTAAGTTACTGTAACTCTACTGGATGTCAATTTGCTATAGCTCTAATGCATACTAAGTTACTATAGCTCTAATGGACACCGAGTTAATGTAGCTCTAGTGGATGCCAAGTTATTGTAGCTCTAATGGATGCTGAGTTATTATAGCTTCAGTGGATGTCGAGTTACTATAGAAATCTAGTATTGACCAAGTGTTCCTTCATGTGCCAAGTTACCTAGTGTATGTTGAGTGACTCTTGATGTGTTTAGTTACCTAGTGTATGTTAAGTGACCCTTCATGTGCCAAATTTTCCTATTTATGCTAAGTGTTAGCATTTAGACATGATTTCTACAAGCCAACTTATGAGATTTATTTTGATTGAGACATTTATGTTAATATATTTTCTTGTGATGTTTCTAGACTATTTTTGGGTTGGCCTTCCTCTTATGTAATGTTCTAGAATGATTTGTAAGCCATTTTGGCAAGTATATATATAATTTTTAAGCTTAGAGTTAAGGGTAGTTTTTGGAGAGATTTGAGAGTAGAATGTGAAAGTTTGGAAAAAATTTTGCATATGTATTTGGAGGTACAAATGTGATGTTGGATCTTTGATATTGAATATATTTTGTATCTAGCCATAACCTAGAATACCTTACAACTAGGCATGTATGTTGATCATTTGATGAATCAATAAGTGTTTTCTCTTATTCCTCCTTTGATTGTTGTTTTTTGTGTTGTGTTTTTGCTATGTTAACTCTTGTGGTGTGGTTTGGATAGTTGGTTGTGCCTTTGGCCCTAGTTATTCATCCCTTTCTCAACATCAAGTGGTATCAGAGCTTGAGGTTCATCCTTGTGGTGAATGGATCATGTAGAACCTTTAGTGAACTGGGTTGTACGGTTATAGATATATGGATGAGACCTATAGCTTGTAGAGGGTTATGATCTTGTAGGAACCTAATTTTTAAAGATGGTTCAAGGTAGAGGAAATGTCGATAATGAAATATTATATACATTGAGATCAATTGTAGCCAGATTAGATACTGCGGAGATAGCCCAAAGGAGAGGAGCACATCTAGATGATGTAAGTGATGATGAATTAGTAGCACCAAATCCTAATCCAAAACCTAAAGAAGACCAAGATGAAGCAAGGTTGTTCAGAGTGTTGTCTAGGGAAAGTTCAAGGTTTGTTGTAGAATTTGTTCCTTATGATGGAAAATTGGATACCAATTTTCTATTGGATTGGATCTTAGATATGGAGAAGTTCTTTGAGTATGAAAACACTCTTGATAATAAGAAGGTGAAGATTTTAGTTACTAGATTGAAAGGTCATGTGTCACTATGGTGGGAGCATTTGCAAACGAATGGCTAGAAAATGATGGAAAGTAATCATTGATAGTGGAAGTTCTACAAATTTTACATTAGAAAAGTTGGTTAAAAAGTTGTAATTACAAAGGCTAAAGCATCATAAACCCTATCATGTTTCATGGATCAAAGATGAGCATAAGATATTGGTAAGTAAGCAATGCCTTGTGAAATTCAAGATTAGACATTACTTTGATGAAGTTTTGTGTGATATTATGCCTATGGATTATTTTCATATTCTATTGGGTAGACCTTGACAATATGATAGATATGATATGAAGGAAGATTGAATCAATATACTCTTTAGGTGAATAGGAAGAAACAAATATTGTTTCCTTTAATTGAAAGCCCGGATAGGTTAATTGTACTGCTATAAAAATTTGTATGGTTAATGGGAAACAATTTTAAAAAGAAATGAAAAAGAAACAAGTTGGTTTTTCTATAATTCCAAATAAATTGAGTTGTGTCAATAGTAACCAAGTACCACAAGATAGTGTTAACCAAGTGCTAGTCAGTGGTGACTGAGTGACAACTGGTAATATTGACCGAGTACTAGAAGAAACTATAGAATTTTTGAATGAATAAAGAGATTGTTGTAGAGGATATACTTGATGGTTTACTTCTAATGAGAAGCATAAGTCATTGTATGGATCTAATTCTTAGAGCTAGTTTTGAACAAAAAACCACATAGATTGACACCTATAAAGAATGAACAACATAATAGACAAGTGCACGAGTTGTTGTAGAAAGGTTTGATCAGAGAAAGCCTGAATCCATGTGCTATACCTATTATATTAGCACCTAAAAATAATGGATAATGGAGAATATGTACTAATTCCAGAGCTATTAAAAAAATTATAGTGAAATATAGGTTTCATATGTTGAGGATGAATGACATAATGGGTTATTTGAGTGGAGCAAAGTATTTTACAAAGATTGATTTGAAGAGTGGCTATTATTAGATCAAAATTAGAGAAGGTGATGAAAGGAAGATCACTTTCAACAAAAAATATGGTTTGTATGAATAGTTGGTTATGCCTTTTGGTTTGACTAATGCACCTAGTACTTTCATGAGGTTGATGAAGTTTTTAAAAGATTCTTGGGTAAGTTTTTGATTTTTTATTTGGATGAATTTTGATATTCAGTAAGACTAAGGAAGAACATCTCGAGCATATTAGACAAGTATTACAAAGGTTGAAAGAGAAGTTGTTGATTAATCTTAAAAAGTGTTCTTTTATGTAAGAGGAGATTGTGTATTTGGGATTTGTGATTTCAGCTGATGGTTTTAGAATGGATCTAGAGAAGGTTAAAGCAATTTTGGAATGGCCTACACCTAAGAATGTGGGTGAGGTAAGATCATTTCATGGTTTGGCTAGTTTCTACAAAAAGTTCATAAGAAATTTCAATTTTTTTTATAATGCTATTACTGAGACAATGAGAGGAGATAAAAAGGAATTCAAGTGGACACATGGAGCTAATAAGAGTTTTGAGACATTGAAACAAAAGGTTGTTGAGTTACCTATATTGGCTTTTCCTAATTTAAATAAAGTATTTCAAGTTGAATCTGATGCAAGTGGTAGTTCAGTAAGAGCTATGTTAAGTCAAAAAAGTAAGCCATTTTCTTTCTTTAGTGAGAAGTTCAATGATGCAAAAAGGAAGCATTCTATGTATGATCAATAATTTTATGCTATTGTTAAAGCCTTGAAGAAGTGGAGACATTATTTGATTCCTAAGGAGTTTATGTTGTATAGTGATCATAAATCTTTACAATTCTTAGGAAGTCAACATAAATTGAATTAGAGACATATGAAGTGGGTTGAGTACTTGTAGAGTTTCACATTTTTTTATTAAGCATAAGAGTGGAGTTACTAATAGAGTTGTTGATGCATTGAGTAGAAGACAATCTTTATTGACTAAAATGAAGGTTGAAGTTCTTGATTTTGATGAAATCAAAGAGTTTTATGATGTTGATCCTAATTTTTCTGAGGTGTGGAGAGAGTGTAGAGCACCACATCTAATAGATCACATAAGTAAGTATAATGATTATTTCATTCAATAAAGTATGTTTTTGAAAGGAATTCAGTTGTGTATTTCTAGAAGTTCTATGATGTTGAATCTAATTAAGGAAAAATATAGTGGTTGATTAGCTAGACATAATAGAATTAGTAAGACATTGAGTTTTCTAAAAGAGAAGTTTTATTCACCACAAATGTATAAGGATGTTCAAAATTTTTTAAAGTGTTATGGAGTTTTCTAGATTGAAAAAGGAGTGAGTCAAAGTACAAGTTTGTATACACCTATTACCATTCCTAAGAAACCTTGGAGTAACATCAGTGTGGATTTTGTTCTTGGATTACCTAAGATAGTGAAGGGGTATGATTCCACATTTGTTGTGGTGGATAGATTTTTTAAGATGACTCATTTCATACCATGTAAGAAGACATCAGATGTTAAGCATGTTGTTGAACTTTTCTTTAAAGAGATTGTGAGATTGCATGGATTACTAAGAAGTATTATTTTTGACAAAGATAGTAATTTTTTTGGCTATTTTTGGAAGACTTCATGGAAGAAGATGGGTATTGAGTTGAAGTTTAGTTCTACATTCATAGAAAAAGGTTGTGAATAGAAGCTTGGGTAATTTGCCGAGATATTTAGTTGGAGATAAGCCAAGTAACTATAGCAATCTAATGCTAAGTTACTATAGCTCTAACAGATATTGAGTTACTATAGCCCTGGTGGATGTCAAGTTATTGTAGCTCTAATGGATGTCAGGTTACTATAGTTGTTATAGATGTTGAGTTACTATAGCTCTAGTGGATGTTGAGTTACTATAGTTCTAATAGATGTTGAGTTACTATAGCTCTAATGTATGTTGATTTATTGCAGCTCTAGTGGATGTTGAGTTACTATAAGTTTAGTGGATGCTAAGTTACTATAGCTCTAGTGGATGTCAAGTTACTATAGCAATCTAATGTTGACTGAGTGTTTCTTCATGTGTTGAGTTACCCAGTGTATGTAGAGTGATTCTTCATCTGCCAAGTTACCTAGTGTATGTCGAGTGACCCTTCATGTGCTAAGTTTTCTTGTTTATGATGAGTGTTAGCATTTGGATGTGATTTCTACAAGCCAACTTATAGGATTTATTTCAATCACAACATTTATGTTAAGATATTTCCTTGGGATGTGTCCAAACCATCATTGGTTCATCCTTCCTCTTATGTAATCTTCTAGAATAATTTGTAAGTCATTTTGGCAAGTATATTTAGAATGTTTAGGCTTAGAGTTAAGGGAAGTCTTTGGAGAGATTTGGGAGTACAACATGAAATTTTGGAAAGATTGTTGCATATTTATCTAAAGCTATGAATGTGATGTTGGATCTTTGATCTTGAATATATCTTGTATCTAGTTGTAACTCAGAAGGCCTTATAGTTGGGCATGTATGCTGATTATTTGATGAATCAATAGGTTTTTTCTCTTTTTTCTCCTTTAGTTTTTGTGTTGTGTCTTGTGTTTCTATTATGTTAACTCTTGCGGGGTGGTTTGGATAGCTAAGTTTGACTTTGACCCTAGTTATTCATCCATCTCTATGCATCATATAGTCTCTACCTAAAGATCACACACTATGGCATGTTGATTGTGTGACTAACTCTTTTCATCATTCATCAAGAATAGTAGAGATATTTTAAAGAAAGAAATGAGTGGATTAGTAGAGATATAAATAGCTATGTTGGTATAAATACCTAAAAGTACAACCAAAGTGACTTGATTAAGGCTTTGGAGTTTGAATTTAGTGATAAGAGTCTACTAAGTGGATTTGGATGTTAGAAGGTTCTGATTATCTCTACTACTCAAACTTGTATTCTCAAGTCTATCTTCCTAGTTCTATGTGTACACTAGAAATGTGTCACACCTTAAACCATTCTATCCCAATGATTCCATGAGTTGGAATGTTTGGATGCTAGCTTAGAGCTCCCTATCCACGAAGTGTAAGAGGCTAGTATTCAAGCATGAAGGCTCTTAGCTAAGCCTTAGAAATGTGCTTCTTTCTAGTAAACCATGCAACAGGAGGTTCTTTGAGACAAGAGCAAGAGTGCAAATATCTCAAGGAATCCCTCAAATATATAATGCAAGATGGAAGATTTAAACTAGAATGCAGATGCAAGATGTGGCTATACTAAAATATGAATGAGAGTGTTACAATACCATTATTTAAACTATGTGAGATAGATTATAGCAAGAAAATAACTAAACTAGCATGTAAGTATGAACCTAAACTAGTGTGAAATGGTAATGAGAGAATGAGACGAGAAATGAGAAGTTCTCCACAAAGCTCCAAAGAAACCTGTTAGAAAACCTATAGCATAACAATATTCAAATGAGGGATGGATGATTTGAGGGGGAAAGCTAACTCCCTTTTAAAGTCATACGAATTATAGAGATCAAGATGAAGATGTTGGATGATCAACAGTGGAATTCAAAAAGAGGAGTGATCCATGTGCACACTCAAGTCAACCAATAGAATATAAGTTAACTTGTCACATAAGACAAAAAATCTCACAAGCCTTTTCTTTAAATTGTAAAATAGAAAAAGGACTTTATGTGTGCACTTTAAGTGGGTTAGAAGAATGAGGTCTTTTATTTAATTAAAAGGGGACATGTTCTTTTAATCAAATAATGAACTTGGGATAACATAGTCAAACTATAGGTTATAGTCAAATTAATTGATTATTAGCAATTTGGCCTAGGTAAGTGATGAAATTAAATTAGCCAAAATGCTAAGAAGGGGGCTAATAGTCTAGATGACCATTTTTAGGTGATTACATTTGCCCCTCTTTGAATAATGCGTGATCAATCTGGGAACACATTATGTCAAAGAAAATTGAAGCCAAGTAGGCAGTGGTAGATATAGATGTCTAATTCCAAAGAATGAAACGTGGAAATAGATAGCAAGTCCTGAATGCACATCCTGATAGTGATAGTACTGAACACTAGGAAGATGATGTTAGGATCTAAAAATAATTCTAACACCTAGCAAAGCGAATAGATTGAGAGCAATTGATAAGGTCAAACAAATGCTCCTAAGAAATAGATAGCTGTAACAATCCGCAATAGAGTTATTTTGCCCCCTCAGGATCAAAATTGAAATGAGGTAAGAGATGCAAAGACTAGCTAGACATGAGAAAATTGAGATATTAAAAATGTCTGATATGACAGATAAATGATTAGAGCCCAAGAATGACTATAAGAAAGTGATAAAATGCCCTAGTTTGACTAGAGTTGACCATGAAGGACACAGTGTAAAATTAGGTCAGATCTAGTAGAAAGATGATTTTAAACATGAAAAGGTTGAATTTAAGTAGATATGAAGTATGAAAATGATGAAGACATGAAGAAATGAAGATTCCCCAGCGATGATTTGGAGATTAGACCTCAAAAGGTTAGCTAACTACTCAGAAGAAGAAAAAATTTTAAAATGCAATTTTGACCATCAAGATGAACTCAAATTTTGATTTTAATCCCGAAAATGGATCCAGGACATTGAAATTAGCTAGGGGTGCAATTTTTACGCAATTTTAAGGAGTTTGAAAATTAGGTCAAAATGAGGTTGGAGGCTATAAAAGGGGTCCAAGTGTCATTTTCAATATTCATTTGTCTTTTTGCGATTTGAGAGATTTATTGAGTGGTCCACATAGCATCATGGCTCAGTCAAACATTCCTCTTCATCGACACCATTCCGAGTGCAATCGGTTGCACAACTGGCCAGAGCGATATGGGGCGCCAGTAAGTAATTACTTTTTTATCACTTTTTTGAGCTTTTTGTGAGCTTTTTCACATGTTTTAAGGGTTTTTGGAAAAAAATTCACGCAATACTCTTAAAGTATCACATGGGCATTGAAATACCATTGTGCGATACTTTTTTTCAAAAAAAGTATCGCACCGCCTAGCAAAAAGTGTCACTGCGGCTATACCCAAATGTCGCACAGAATGGTGCAAAATATTGCATGATATAATTATGTCGCACAGCTTCAAAAAAGGTGTCGTGCAACACTATTGTAGAAAATTGCGTCACACACTGCATGTAAAAAGTGTCACATTGATGGTTTTGATGCTTTTCTTAATGCTTTTTTCTTCATGTGACTGTTACTGATGTTTGCATGTTTTACCTGGATAGGAGGTATTCCCAGCATTAAAAATTAGAGTTCCTAGGGTGGTGGGTTTGTGCATTGTGGAGCATTTGAGTGATGATTAGAAAACTACTCTAGCAACTATGGGCTTACGGTGTGTTGTACAGATGTCCCATATTAGGGAAAACCACAGCTTGTTGAGTGCACTAGTAGAGAGGTGGCATAGTGAGCATAACACCTTTCACTTACCAACTAGCGAGGCCTCTATTACCTTGGAGGATGTATACCACATTTTGTGAGTGCCATGCCATGGTGAGCCGGTAAGTTGCTTGATTACTAGTTTCTTGATTTGGCAATTTTGATGTTGGATGCTAGGTGTACTGATATTTAAGTTTGATGATGGCACAGGTGTACTATGATATGACCCCAATAGAGGGGTGAGCGCGAGTGCAGGAGATATTCAAGGATGTGACCATTCTGGACCATCACTTGAGTTGGGAGAGATTGATGACCAAGTACAGATATGATTATCCTTTGCCCATCTTGTTATGCTCTTTTGTAGCCCAGGCCCTGGTGATAGATCGAGGCCAGAAGGGCTTCCCGCTAGGATGGCATTGACTGGTGTATGATTTGATCTCCTGACCATGTTGGATGGCATGGGGGCCTACCATATTGGTAGAGATGTACCATGAGCTCCATGAGATAGTATACCATGAGGGTGGGTCATGGGCATGTGAAGTAGTGTTAGCATACATCTAGGCCTCGGAGAACATCGTTGTGATTTGACCGCGGGTGCAGTCACGAGAGCACAGCTAGCCTTACTTTTTTGGGTATAGAGGGTTCATCCTACAGAGACATAGTGGAGATGTGGCCTACTACTAACACATATTTGATGAGCTGACTGCATTCACATGGTGACCATACCGAGAGTGTCGCAGATGGTTAGACTCATGGGAGCTCAACTATATTAGATATAGCACACCACTGGTGGATTAGAGCATAGACATTGTGGAGCAGTTTGTGATCAGTCATGTATGGTGATAGTTTTTTGAGTGGTAGGTGATATCGGTGGAGACCACCACCTATGCTCAGATATGCATAGATGAGGGATTGGGATGGCTACTGATGCTGGACTATCCTATAGCAGTTTGGGATACAACGACGCTAGTGGTAGCTCCCTGGGATTATCACCTAGATGTGGCAAATGTAGGGTATCTTTATGAGATGTAGAGACACCTGTTCGCTCAATTCATAGATCCAAATGTAGTACCTATAGGAGTGGGATGCAGAGGTAGTGGGGGAGGAGGAGGAGAGGGAGAGCAATGGGGAGAGGTGGAAAGCAAATGGAAGAGGAGATCTCCTGAGTAGGGCAGAGGAGGATGCGAGTGTAGATGGTACAGGAGGAGGAGGAGGAGGAGGAGGAGTCTAATGATGATGGTGGTGAGGAGGAGGAGGTGCCCCTGAGGCGATGGTGAGCAGTGAGGGTATAGGCACATGCAGAGAAACTAGTAGGAGGAGAGGGTTAGGGTGCGAGGATCCATGCCTTGGAGGCAAAGTTGTAGACAGCTTGGGTGACTATCGCAGTACAGAATTAGTAGCTGATGGATGAGTGGGCATGAGTAGATGAGTTGTGCCAAGAGTGGGATGCCATGAGGCAAGAGAAAACACATCATAGTGCATGACCTACATATTATTATGCTACCTATAGGGGTGTGGTACCACCAAGATAGGATCTTCCTGACTATTCAGAGTGAGTGGGTAGATCAGAGGGCACAGTGTAGCCACCAGATAGGAGACAAACTCCCCCACCAGGGCTAGCACTAGCCGTGGAGGGTGTCAGTCAGACATGATGATAGTTGTGTTTTGATTGTACCTCATGTATTTATTAGACATATATCTAGATTTTGGATCCCATATTTGTATATGTACCATGACACATTTGATAGATATATGAGATACTGGATTTATCGATATTCTTGTGTACTTGTCTCAAAATGTATGTTTCAACTTTCATGTGGTGTTTCAGTTGTTGCTTTTAGCTCATGTATGTGTATATGCTCATGTGTATTGATTTTGATCTCTCATATGGATGGTAAAGACTTAAATGTTTTTGTGAAAATATGTGACACTTGGATAGATCGTATGTGATGTTTTTGGATTAACCCCTTGTGATGACAGGATAGCAAAGAAATGCAGGAAAAGATTAAGGAGGTGAAAAGACATGAAGAAGCAAAAGATGAAAGCAGCTAGCTGATATGTCCACAAAGAAAAAAAGATGAAGAGAGAGCTCTTCCCATGTGTAGGAATGCATAACTAGATTAAAATGACATGAACCTAAAATGCAAGCTAATATGAAAAGTGGTTTACCAGTAAGAAACACATAACATTTAGACTCTTAATTTCATCATTGAACATTTATTAGGGACATCATGAGATCATACAACCATCACTAGTATAACTATGAGGATATGAATATGATCAGTATCAGATGGGGATGTGGAAATCCAATCTAAGCATCAGAGACATGTAGGTCAAGACAACTATGCAATTAAATTTCCTAAGTTTAATTTAGCAAGATTACACCTGTATTCAAGGCATAAGAACCAAGATAAACCCTGAGTGTGGTCTTGCAAAATAGTCAAGGATGATACATTTGTAAGTCAAAATGTTGAATAGGACAAGCATAAATGCTTACAATACTATAGACAAAAAAAGTATACCCACAAGCAGAAATCAAGAAAATATGTCCCATGCCCCCAGTCTTCTAGTCAATGACATCCTTGAAAGACTATTAGGGAGGGAACATGTGGAAAAGAAATCATGATAGATAGCACAAAAAGTAGATAAATATTAGCATAGCTCAATCATTTAAGTGTTAAAGTGTGTGTGTGTGTGTGTGTAAGTCACTTGGCCATTTCTTCAAGACTTGATTTTGATAGTGAGAAATATTGCAACATCAAAGACTGTCGGTAAACTATCTAAAAAGTGTTTAAAAAAACTAGATGTCAAGGTGGGGGAAGTGTTGAGAAACACTATTTCGTGAGTTGTCAAAGAAACCCTAATACACAAGAACACCTCAATAGGCTAAGTAGCTATGCCCCCGAGATGAGGAAAAGAAACAATTCCAAGCTAGGAAATGTGTAGCGAAGCAAGTGATTGAGATTGATAGACATAGGTGCAAGGGTTTCAAGTAGTGCCTATTTCTAGGTTTTCACCACTTGACAGATTTGTTCAGGACTTTTTACAATTTTTTTGTATTTTTGTATTTTTGATTTTTTTGGTGATACATCAAAGCACCTATTGCTAGGTTTTCACTAAGATGATCATTTTTTTAGGACATTTTTTGATCTTTAGGAATTTTTTAGCATCATAGATATATACAAGATAGCTGAGCACCAAGTCTCTAAGCATAGAACTTTTTTAAGTGTAGGATGTTGATAGGTTCTGTAAGCTCTTCCCCTTTAGGAGTAGACAACCGATAAGCACCAGACCCAAATGCTGCTGTGATAATGTAAGGACCTAACCAGTTAGGTTCAAATTTCCCTTTCTTCTTTCGATGTTGTTGACTTTTTGGATTCTCTCTAAGCACGAGTTCACCTACTTGAAACTCATGAGGGTGAACTTTCTTGTTATACTGAGTAGACATGCACTTTTGATAAGCCCTCATGTGATCAAAAACAACCTTACAGTGTTCATCAAGAGTCTCTAATTCTTGTACTCGCATAGCTCTATGGTCTTCATCAGTTATCAACCCATGTAAGGAGACTCACAAGGAGGGGATCTCGACTTCTAATAGGAGAACAACATCAAAGCCATAGACTAGAGAAAAAAGCATAGCCCCTGTAGGAGTATGAATAGAGGTTTTATAGGCCCAAAGTACCAAATTTATTTCCAATCTTTCCTAGACTTGTGAACTATGCGGTGTAGGATTTTTAGAAATATTTTATTAGAGGCCTCATCTTGGCCATTCCCTTGGGGATAGTAAATAGAGGACCAGTGTTGCTTAATTTGAAACTTTTTGCACAACTACTTTAAGTCCTTATTCTTGAATTGCCCTCCATTATCTGTAACAATAGAGGATGGGATACCATATCGGAAAATGATTTGATTTAATATAAATAGGGCAACATGTTTTCCTATAGCAGCAGATAATGGTACAGCTTCAACCCATTTAGTGAAATACTCCATTGCTGTGATGATGAATTTATGACTGCTAGATGAGCTTGGATGAATCTTTCCTACCAAGTCAAAGGCCCATGGTTGAAATGGCCAATATGTCATAGAAGGGATTAACTCTCACCCAGGACCATGTATCAAGTTGCCATGGAGTTAACATTTCTGACAGGACTTCACATAGCACACAGCATCAGCTTGCATCGTGGGCTAGTAATAACCTATCCTAAGCAATTTTCAAACAAGTGTAAGGAAATTAGAATGTGCCCCACAAATACCATAGTGGACTTCAACAAGTGCCTTCTCGGAGTCTTCTAGCTCTAAACATCTAAGCAATGTTCCGTCTAGACCCTTCCTATACAAGTCACCAGAGACCAAAGTGTAGTGTGAGGCGTTATGAAGGAGTTGGAATTTTTGGTTGCCCATGAAGGTTTCAAGAATAACTTGATCATGTAGGTAGGAGAAAATAGCCACATACCAAGAGGACTCATGACCCACAACAGTGCATATCACCTGGTTATCCGAGGAATCATAGGCTGGATGACATAGTTCTTCCACCAAGAACTCAAATCGTGATTCATGTTATTGTAGTTGGAGGATAGATGCTAAGGTGTCCATAGCATCAGTAGCCTTGTTTTTTGCTCTAGGAATCTATTGGAATGTTACAAAGGTAAAATAATTCCTTAGAGCATCTATCAACTTCTTATAAGGGATCAACTTGTCATCCTTTGTTTGATATTAATTATTCACTTGGTTCACAACCAGTTGAGAATCCCCATAGATTTGTAGCTCCATTATTTGCCATTCAAGGGCCATTTTTATCCCATTTGTCAATGCTTCATACTCTTCAATATTGTTTGTACATGGGAACAATAGTTTGTAGGACTTTGGGATTGTATAACCATGAGGTGAAACAAAAAAAACCCTTTCTCTAGATCCATTTTGTGTATTAGATCCATAAAAAAAAATCTTCCATTTTTTCTTAGTAATGTACATGATTGAGGCATCTAGAAACTCAATGTGCATAGGTGCTACATCTTCAAGTGGGAAGTCAGCCAACTAGTTAGCTATGGCCTGTCCTTTGATTTCCTTACGTTCGACATACTGAATGTCAAATTTAGAAAGAATCATCATCCATTTAGCAAGATGACCAGTAAGTGTAGCTTTACTTAACAAATATTTCAAAGGGTCTATCTTAGCAATCAAGTGAATTGTATGTACCAACATATAATGTTGGAGTTTTTGGAAGGCAAAAACTATAGCAAGGCATGCCTTCTCTATACTTGTATAGTTTAGTTCATAAGACACCAAAGTTTGACTGATATAGTATATGGCTCTTTCTTTACTCGTCTCATCACTTTGGGCTAAGAGTGCTCCCAAAGAAGAATCCATAGCTGAAATGTATAGGATCAAAGGTTTTCCCAGAATGGGTGGCATCAAAACTAGAGGTTTCACCAAGTAGCCTTTGATTTGATCTAAACTTTGTTGATAGTCACTGTTCCAAATATGGGTAGATCATTTATGCAGATTTTTATTGAAAGGTTGAGCCTTATTAGCTAATTGAGAGATAAATCTTCTTATGGATTGTAAACGTCCTTACAAACTTCTAAGTTGACTGATATTCTTAGGTGGAGGCATATCCATGATAGCTTGGACCTTTTCAAGGTCAACCTCAATGCCTTTTGCTAAAATGGTATAACCTAGCAATTTTCCAGAAGTGACACCAAAGGCACATTTTTTTGGATTTAGCCTAAGTTGGACTTGTTCCATATAGTCCAATATTAGACTAAGATCTCTGAGATGTGTGTCTCATTTTTAAGATTTAGTCAGTGTGTCATCGACATAGTCTTCAATGTTTTTATACATCATATCATGAAAGATGGTTGTCATTGCTCTTTGATATGTAGTGCCATCATTTTTAAGCCCAAAAGGCATGCCATTCCAGCAAAAGGTACCCCATGCACATGTAAAAGCTATCTTTTCTTGGTCTGCTAGAGCTATCTTGATTTGGTTATACCTAGAAAATCCATCCATAAGTGAGTACATATGATAACTTGCAGTCATGTCCACTATCATATCGATGTTTTGTAGTGGAAAGTCATCCTTGGGGCATGCTTTTTTGAGATCTCTAAAATCAGTACAAACTCGTATGGATTTTTCATGCTTAGAGATAGGTACAATGTTGGAAATCCACTTCGCATAATCAATGGCCCTAATGAAGTTTGCATTCAATAATTTTTCCAACTCTATCTTGACCAGTAGGGCCACATGTGGATGAATTTTTCTCAACTTCTATTTGATAGGCTTGACATCTGGTGAGATTGATAAGTGATGCATTATGCAATCTATATCAAGCCCTGGCAGATCAGAGTATGTCCATGCAAAGTTGACCTTCTTGTCTTGAAAGAATTAGCAAACTGTGTCTTTTCTTCATCTGACAAGGATTGAGCTACATGGATAATCTGAGGACATTCTTCTATACCCAAGTTGATAGGCTATGTAGGCTCAATGAGAACTAAAGATCTATCCTAGAAATAGCTTAGCAGGCTACCAAGTACCTCATCCACAGGTGCCTCAAAGAGGTTTTCACCATTAGATACACCTTTATTTTTACTTTTTTGAGGATTAGACACTGCCATAATGTGGTTTTCACCATTTGATCACTTATTTTTCCTTTTAATTTTTTGACTAAGGTACTTGATATCTAATTCTGTCATGTTAACCACAGGTTCGCTTGTGGAAGAAGTGATAGGTTCAATGGCATTTAGATAACAAGCGATCTCATAGTCATTTTGGAAAGACTGTATTTTAGGTCTTTGATTTTGGAGAGACCAATCTATGAGATTTGGGTGAATTAGTGAGAGTGGCGAGGAAGTTTCAATATGACTGACATGGAAGGAGTCATCTCTAGTGACTTGTGAAGTTGAGCCTATAGAGAATGTTGCAAAGGAGTCCAGCTCAGGAATAGTCATGTAGGAACTAGTGTGATCCATTGAGACATGTTGTGAGTCAAACTTATTCGACCCTATACTAGACCTTTTGGCTACATTGGGTTGGGTTGTATAGGCATAAATGAAATCCACCCCTAGCTCACAAGATCATCAGAGAGACTTTCCCACTCATACTCATGAGAATCTGTACTCTGATCCCTAGCTATGAGGTGAGTAATATTCTGTCTAATTCATCCTCTATTTATGTCCTTAGAAGTAGACCCTTCTTGTTCCTATTGTTGGGAGGTAGAAGCTTCTTCATTATTAGCAGTCAATATTTCTTCTCCCCAAAAGAGGGAAGTGAGAGCAAAACAGTGTTCGTCTTGTGAAGTGGTAGCAATTACTGGAAGGTCATCATCCTCTGATTCACTAGACATGAGCAATCTTTGATCATAGGTTGGTATATCATTGTTTAGCACAAAGCCTAGACTAGCGGCGTCTCGAGTATCAAAACCTTGAGTGTGACTTAAAGGTTCAACTAGAGCATTCTTACAACCATTTAAGGACCCGTGGCCCTGGTAGCCCATTTTTGCCAGAAATTTATAGCCTTTTCCATATCTTTTGGGAGAAATAGGAGTAGTCACTATAACTTCATCATCTTCCTCTTCTCTGTACATTTAGTCCTTAATGGCCTATTCTTCCTTCTCTACTTCTAGAGGTAGTGATGATTGCACAAAAGTGCCAAAAAGGGTCATAGCAGAAGTGGAAGGCTTCTTTGTGGTAGTTGGTTTCCCATAGGACCAAGGGGAAACTAGTAAGGTCGCAATAGAGTCCAAAGTGTACTCGCCCATGCCAAGGCTCATCATTTTTAGTTTTTGTTCACACTCTATGAAAGATGGTGTTAGCTCATGAGATGAGCGATTATGTGGAACCAATTTCTTAGCAGTAGATAATGTGTTGATAGCCATGGAGTTGTCGCCGAGGACAACTACTTTAGTACCATTGAATGGGAACTTGATGCACTGATGGTATGTGGAGGTTACTACTTGCATATCATGAATCCATGGTCACCCCAGCAACAAGTTGTATGCAAGTGGTATGTCTAAGACTTGGAAAATGACATTCTTCTCAACTGGACCAACTCTAATTGGAAGTATAATTAGACCTTTAGAAGGCCTTTTGACCTCATCATAGGTCTTTATAATGATCTTGCACTTAGGATTGATGGCAAATTTAGACATGCCCAACCATTGGATTATATTGAATGAAATGATATTTAACCTTGCACCATTGTCTATCAGGACTTGGCAGATGCAAGTACGAAAGATTTGAACTTTGACGTGAAGAGCAAGGTTATGGGGATGACTTAGAGCTCGATCATCTTCTTCAAAAAAGGTGAGATAGTGAGGCGAGGAGATGTGGTTCACCATATCTTGGAATCATTTCGCATCAATATCTGTGGGAATATTGGCAGAGCGTAAAGCTTTCTCAAGGATATCCCTGTGCAAAGGAGATAACTCTAGCAATTCAAAAATGGAGATTTGTGCTTGTGTGCATTGTAGTTGGCTAACAAGATCATAGTTGGAGATCTTGGAAGTAATTGGTTTCTTAGATGATGAAGCATGTTTAGGGTCATGAGAAACTTTTAGGACAACCTTAGATTGCCCCCTAGTAATAGCATTAAGTGGTTCACTCTGAGAAGACAAAGACTCAGACACTCAAAGTACCACCTTGGGTCTAGTATTAGTATGGTCTTAAGGAGTGGATTGTGTCCTTAAGACTACTTTTGGTTGTTCATCTTTAGCATCATAGTTTGGCCAGTTTTCATGGTTGGAGCTTGCCATACATATGTATTCAATAGGCTCAAGCATGCCTATAAAATTATCAGTGTCAACATAAGGATAACTAATTTTGGTGTCATGATTCTTTTTGGTAGCTGCCCTTGAGGTCTCACCCTTTTTGTATTTGGGTAATGGTTTTTGGAAAGCCTTATGATCAGCATTTTTAACAAGGCCATCTATGACAACTTTGCTAGCTTCGATGATGTCTTGAATTACATCTTTGAGTTTGAAGCAATTTTCTGTGTTATGTCCTTTACTTCAGTGATAACTACAAGTATGATCTTCTCTCCACCATGGAGGTCTAATGGGTGGATCATAAGGACATGAGTTGTCTAGTAAGGTAACCAATTTGTTTGCAATTAAGGTTTTTAAAACCACTTCATAAGGTTCAACCATAGGTGTGTACACACGTCACTTCCTCACAAAATTAGAGCCTTTGTTAAACGGTTGTGGCTTTGAACCTTCTTGTTGTTTTGTTGCATAGATGGGATTGGAAAGGTTAAATGCAGGCTCATTAGTCTTAGGAGTGTCCACTACTCCATCATTGACAACATACTTGTTTTTTTTCTAACGTTTGCCTTTGTCTTTACCTTTTCCATTGTTAACTTTATCATTGTTTATGACAATGTCCCCTTTCTTGATAGCAACATCCTCAATGCGATATGTGCTCTCAACCATGGTGTTGAAGGATGTGAATAGTTATTTTCTAAGATCAAAGTATAGCTCAGGTACGAGTGTGTCAACAAAATTGTCAATTTTCTCAGCTTAAGGAACTTGCCGAGGGTACCGTGAGTATAGAGATCTCCACCATTGGAGGTATATGGAAAAAGGTTCCCCTAATTTTTGTTTGATTTGGCATAAGTCCAACATAGTCACAGGATGTTGGATGTTGTATGAATATTGTTGTAGAAAGTGTTGTGTGAGTTCATCAAATGTCTTAAGAGGGGGACTCAATTTGGTAAACCATTCCATGGCTTGTCCTCTCAAACTTTTGGGAAATAGACACATAAGAAAGGTGTCTTCATGCATAAAGTCCATGCTAATAGCGTAGAAATGTCTCACATGGTCGTGAGGGTCACCATTTCCATCATATTTTTCATACTTAGGAACCTCTATATCCTTAGGAAATGGCAGCATGTATAGATTCCTATCAAATGGAAGAGCACAAATTGATTCAACAAATGATGTTTTAGGTGGCTCTTTTGAAGTTTTCAGTTGTGTAAATTGTTTCCTTAGTTCCTGTATTTCTTCCCTTGAGATTTCAGCATTAGTGGGCTCTCATTTTGGAATTATATGCTCAACATCAAAACCTTGAGGGATTTTCCATCCCCTAGCTGCCATGTATTAAAAGTATTGGTCTCCATTTTCCTCTAAAGCTCTAAGCATTAGTTTTTGGGCAAAGCCATCTTGTTGAAATTTGATCACATCTTCGCTAGTTACTTCTTCATCACTATCATGATAGGATAGTTTAGGTGGTGAAGGACATGTGCCAGCGATAGCTCTAAGAGTCCTTGGTGGCATTTCATTGCCATCATTGTTCTCAAAAGGATTTTGAGGACAAGTTCCTTTATGTCCTTCATAGTGTGCCTGATTGTCAGTTTCAACTTGTTGGTTTTCTCTTTCCATAGCATATATAGCCTCCAAAGTCTTTTGGGTTTCACGTGCTTGTGCTTCTAAGTGACATTTAATTTCATCAAGGTGGACCATAGTTACTATACCACTTATATCCTTAGGTGTCTTAGAGGGTGTACCAAATGGATGTTCAAAACTATAAAGTGGGTTGTGCCGAATGTTGGCCATTTGTGTTTGAGAAAATTCGAGATTTTTATCACAAGGTTGGTTGCAAGGACATTTGGGTGGTGTTTCCAATTGCTTGAAAATGAAAGGCATGTGGCTACTATTACCAACTTGATATCTCATTGTGACCGGCATGTAAAGAGTTGTCTTTGTTTAGTAGGACAAGAAAAGTGAGCTGAATTTGAAGCTTTATAATTAGGACTAGTCTCTTGTCAAAATGTGATAGATGGCTTGTCAAACAGTGCTCAAGATCTTATAGCACAGGTGACTCAAGCCGAGTGGACAAGCGACAAGCTCAATAGCAGATAGCTAGAATAAAAAATAGCTGAATTTTGACAAGTGATTCATCAAGATGTTTCAAGACTTACATTCAATGGACTAAACCCATCTTTTCAACCTAGGAAAAATTCTTTACACACTAATACATAGCTAGGACCAAGGGTGACCAATGTGACACTCATTAGACCAAAAAATTCCAACTATAAACTCTATTTTTGACCCAAAGTAACTCTAGGTGATATTTTCTTAGAAGGAGGGTGACATAAGTTTAGCATATAGTTTCGCATGACAAAATTTTAACATGAGTGCAACACTTTTTGTTGAAGTGACAGATAGCATAACCGAGTGTGATCAAATTTTACAAGCAGTGTGACAAAATTTAGTACTGACCTGTGACAGATTTTTGGGTAAAATCTATCGCGCAATATTTCTCATGAGAGTGTACCATAGAGTGCAAGTTTTGTGCAAGAAGGGGTCAATTTTTGGTTTAAAGTTCATTCCAATTTGTCAATCAAATAGTTGTTTCAATTAGGCAGTGTTTTGTTTCAGTTCGTATTAGTAAATAGTAAGATTTGCAAACAATAAGTGTTTTAACATGTCTCAAAATAATTGATCAAGGGTAAAAATAACCTTTTCAATACACATTTGGGATATTAGAATAGCCTTCCTAACAACTTTTATCAGAATTTTTATGTTGCAAGAATGTTAACACTGGTCACAACATTGAAAACAATAGCCAAGCAATCTACCTTAGAGTCATGGTTCATTACTCAATAACTTGGCCCATGCTTGATGCTCCTTCACCTCACACCTAGTGGTTTCCCACAAGAGATATTGGCTTTCTCATGGAAGTGCCATAAGCACAACCAAGGGAACACATATGGTGAGTGTAAAATCTTGGGGTGATTCGGGTAGTCCACTAGGAATGATCCTTGCACCAAGAAGTTGAGCAGCTAAAAAAGGTAGTTACTAACTTAGGGTGTTTAGATAGGGCTTTCGTTCATAGTGTTCCTCTCGCTCTCATTTATGAGACACCTCACCTTGCGATGAGTAACCGATCTCATGACCACAAGAGTACCTTAAGCATTCTTTCCTGGTGATCTCCCTATGGTCAAAATCCCATAAGCGATCACACTAAGCAAAGAAAAATACTACGTCTACCAAGCTTTTGTGTCCTTGGTAGCCTTGAGTTTATAGTGAGTTGGAAGAGCTAGGTAATCAGCTTGTCCCCACTTGGATCGTTCCTCTCAAGTTGTCTGAGAGCAGGCCCTCTAAAGGATTCTAACTACACAAAGAGTGGATCAACTTTTGGAAGTCAAGATTTTTGATTCACCACAAGGGTGAAGAGCATACTCTCCTATTCCAATTATTTTCTCCCAAACACACTACGAAGATTCAGTTAACCCTTGCTTTTGAAACCAAATGGCAAGTCAAGATTTCTGATTCACCACAAGGGTGAAGAGCATACTATCCTATTACCAAAAGACTAAAATCACAAGTTTTATGTGCCTATGAAAAATGAACAATTAGTCAATGCCGCACATGAAAAAAAAAAATCAAGCAAATTTGGGTTTTTATGCTTTTGACAGCCCTGCAAACAATGTTAGTAGCCCTTGCGCATTTGAAGCTTTGACATGCGTTCTTTTGTACGCAAGGTTTCAATTTTTCTTCACAAAGAGGGAAACCTGCAATCACAACTTGTTAGCCCACAATTTAGCATGAAATAATCACAAAAGCTGCAAACTAGACCTCTGTAAAATAGCCTAGAAATCTACTAAAAAAAAATAGTTAGCTAGTTGAGAAGAAATTTGATCAAATCCCTCAAGAAAAAAGCAAAAATTGTTAGGCGATACTTGTTGCTGAACAAATTTCATGCAATACTTTATAGTATACAAAGGCGATAGTTTCTGTGTAGATGATACCTTTTCTTCAACTGTGTGATAGAGTTTTGCACAGAGGGTGATAGAACATAGGCTTCAAGTGTGACACTATTTCCAAAAAAGTGTTGCATGACAGTATTGTGAACTGTCACGTGAAATTGGAAGAATGTCACCCAACACCACGACTATAAAAAAAAAAGGAAGAAGAAAATAGAACAGTAAAGGAAATGCAAGCGAAACTAGCGAAATGCAGGGTGAAACATATAGTTTGGCCCCACGATGGGCGCCAAAAATGTACACTAGAAATGTGTCACACCCTAAACCATTCTATCCCAATGATTCCATGATTTGGAATGTTTGGATGCTGGATTAGAGCTCCCTATCCACAGAGTGCAAGAGGCTAGTATTCAAGCATGAAGGCTCTCAGCTAAGCCTTAGAAATGTGCTTCTACCTAGTAAACCATGCAATGGGAGGTTCTTTTTTGACAAGAGCAAGAGTGCAAATATCTCAAGGAATCCCTCAAGTATGTAATGCAAGATGGAAGATTTAAACTAGAATGGAGATCCAAGATGTAGCTATACTATAATATGAATAAGAGTGTTACAATACCATTATTTAAACTATGTGAGAAAGATTATTGCAAGAAAATAACTAAACTAGCATGTAAGTATGAATCTAAACTAGTGTGCAATGGTAATGAGAGAATGAGACAAGAAATGAGAAGTTCTCCACAAAGCTCCAAAGAAACCTATTAGAAAACCTACAACATAACAATATTCAAATGAGGGATGGATGATTTGAGGGGGAAAGCTCTCTCCCTTTTAAAGTTGTACGAACAATAGAGATCAAGATGAAGATGGTGGATGATTAATGGTGGAATTCGAAAAGAGGAGTGATCCATGTGCACACACAAGTCAACCAATAGAATATAAGTTGACTTGTCAAATAAGACAAAAAGTCTTACAAGCCTTTACTTTTAATTGTAAAATAGAAAAAGGACTTTCTGTGTGCACTTTAAGTGGGTTAGAAGAATGGGGTCTTTTATTTAATTAAAAGGGGACACGCTCTTATAATCAAATAATGAACTTGGGATAGCATAGTCAAACTATAGGTTATAGTCAAATTAATTGATTATTAGAAATTTGGCCTAGGTAAGTGATTAAATTAAATTAGCCAAAATGCTAATAAGGGGCCTAATAGTCTAGATGACCATTTTTAGGTGATTACACTATGCCCCACTAGTTTAAATATTACATATATGCATTAAACTCATTTGTGTGTGTGTGTGTGTGTGTGTGTGTGTGTGTGTGTGTGTGTGTGTGTGTGTGTGTGTGTGTGTGTGTGTGTGTGTGTGTGTGTAGTAAAGTAGAAATTGGATATGTTATGTGGAGTATAACATGATTCTTACAAGGACTATAGAGTCCCAAGAGTACCAAACACTATACCAACATATATCATTGCATATTCTTTTAAATTTCTTTGTTCTAATCACCATTTGTTTGGGATTATTCCATATCTTTGAATGATCAAAATGAGCTAAGCATGAGATGGAAAAGAGAGGATGAATAGAAAGGAAGATGATTTCAATATTATAAGATAAATTTATTATCTTTAATCTATGCTAACCTTTGAGGAAAAAAACATAGTATTAGTTATTTAAAAATTTTGGGTTTCTAGAAATACATCTACATTTCATATGGATTTTGGTTAATATAAATATGAATTTCTTATACAAACTTCTAATACAATTTTTTCTTCTATTACTTATGCTTCCACAAGATCAAAATATCAAGCTTAGAATCTTTTAAAATAAATACCTCCAATAGGAAAAGATGAGAATAAAAATTCTATAATGAAGACATGGAAGTTGGGATAAATTAATTGAAAACTTTGAGTATGATATATGTCATACAGAAAATACTCTTATAATATTTTTTATAATTAGAGAATCAGGCCCACCATCATAAGAATGCGAGAAATTCCTTGGTCTATTACACTCTTTGCATTCAATAACAAGACTAACAATTAGTAAAATAACTACTAAAATTGATTTGATAAATTAGTAAGCTTAATTATTTTACAAAGAATACACCAAAAATCTTAATATTTACTGAAAAGGCTTCAATCCTCTAAAAATATTCTGAATCATCCCTAACTTGAAGAAGAAACACTAGATTTGTTATGCCAATCTAGTTCTAGAAATAGAGAAAGTTAAGCAAAAAAAAGAGTTACTTACTATCATTGGTTAGTGCAGGAGCATGCATTGGAGTAGAAGAAACTTTTGAAACCACTAAAAGAAATCATCCTCTACAACTACAAATGCTATTGTTGAAGGAAGTATAAGTTAATCTAAAATGTACATGGTGGAATCTCACAATTGAAGATTAAAAAATAGTTTGTCAACTTGGACTTCTAATATTAATTGTAATCAAACCTATTAAGCATTGGTTTTGAAAGGTTTTGAAATTACACATAAGAATTTTATAAAGAAATTAAAATTAAAATTGTACTTAACTCAAAATAAGGTAGTTCATATATTAGAATTAAAATTTATATAGTACAATACAATGTAGATTATCATAGTCAAAGACTACAAAAGACCTTAAGATGGTCTTGAGTAATTTATAGTACTTTTCTATTATTAATCCCTTCGAAAGTCAAGACTAATCCTATTATTCTTGAATATTTAGTTTTATATCATAACCAATAAAAAATATTGAAGTCTATACTCCATACAAAATTGTGCTTGTCATTGAAAAGAAGGATTCCCCATAAAAGACTAATTCTTTAGAGGAGTTTTTCTAGGAAGAGGTGCGATAGTCTTATTCACTTCAACTAAAATTAAATTTTACATCAATTATAAAAATAATTCTCTCTTATGTCTTTTTTCCTATTTGAGGTATGTTTCTACATGTTATACATGTCTTTCTTCTTTAAAGATGTATTCAACATCAAAGACATTCCTTGTTTTAATATAAGAAATATACATGCATGATAGTATCTTTTCTTCTCTACTCAGGCTTTGGTAAGCCACCAACTTTTTTAACTCAGTTTATTTATACACCTTATAGCTCTAAATCGATTATTTATTTTCAAAACTATATCATTAAAATAAATCAACTCTAGACTATTATTCCTAAAGAAAAGAGAAATGAATGGACTTTGGTCATTTAGTTTAAGTTAAACTATTTTATGAGTTCCTACGAGTTAGTTTAAGTAGAGCACAATAGTTTATTTAAGAAAAGGATAGTGGTAAATCTAGTCAATCAAATTTAGTTTCATCATTAATTAATAGAATATCCTCACATATCCATTATATAGGAGAGGAGGGTATCTTTAGTTGAACAAGATGTAGGAAGAGACAAAAAAATCTTGAATTAATTTAGACTGGAAACCATTGTAAGTAAGAAGACACTTTTCTTTGACATAATCATTGTTGAATTAACAATAGATATGAAGACTAATTATTATGAGGATTCATATTTCTTTGGTTAGCTTTTGTTATTATTTAAAATAATATGATTGAAATTTTTTACTGGTATTTTATTTTTACGTGAGATGAAGGTTGTTGTATGACCAATACCTAAGTAGAGTGAAGACTAGAAGAGAAATCAAACTATTATTTTTTCATGACCTTAGTGTGTAGAGCCTGTCATTGTTTTTCCTATAAAATTAGATCCTAATCATATACTACCTACAATTTGAACTGGTAACATAGTTTCTCTCTTAGAATGGGTTGTCATACACTATACTTTTAAGAAAAATATGCAATAAAAAAAACCCAATTATTGGGCTGAGTAAATCCCATGGTCAAGAATGTAGTAATAAAGATTAAAAAGAACTTATAGATATAATAAATAGAGGGAAAGATAGAAAGAAAGTAAATTTTTAAAAGATGTAACCTCTAAGGAGAGTTGTTGGTAATCATGTATGAAGTTTAGACTTCAAAACCTATGATAAATAGATAGCCATAAAAACTTTTGGATTTCCTATAATGTACTTATTTTTTAGCATTATAATTGAAGGGCACAAATAGAACATATGATACTTGCTTTTGTGTAGCTTTTCCTCGTATTAGTGTGATTATTGGTGTTGATTCTATTAAATATATTAGGCATGGGGATTTTCCTACCATGCATAGAGAAATGTTGATATGATGTGAGGCATTCCTCAGATGTAAGTATATCCACATGTGGAATCATTCTCACAAGTTGTAGCTATTGGAAGTGTTGGTTGTCATGATTTCTAGATTGTGTCTCAACCAATCCTCCTAAGTATATGGAGTTACTGATAATCATGAATAGAGTGTCAGTTATTGATTTGGCCATGTTAATACTTGGAAATATTTGTAGACATTACAAAGTCTTATGAGTAAAATGATTTCTTGATTCTCATTTGGGTATTCCATGTCAAGGACATGATAGTCTAATGGAGTTATGACCATTGTGGTTTTGAGTAATATACTTAGATACATGTATTAAGTCATGGCAATTGTGAATTAAATTTTTATATATTGATAGAGTTTTTGACCTTGTGGAGATTTTTTTTTGACATTTGGAGGTTATTATGTGTTGTGATGTGGAGCCTAATCAAACTTGGAGGTTTATTCGGTGTAGTTTTCTCCCATATTAATGGGTTCAACAGGCTACGCCCCTATGGGGTCTTAGGATAGTTCCCCAAGTGCACTCACTATTGTAGTATAGGGTGGGGTTGAGGGGTAGTGCCCCTAAAGCCAAAAATGACCTTATATTGTAAAAGGCATCAACTACTATTTTTCTATTATTCTAGACCTAATTTGTAAGAAGAAAAAAGCTTGTGTAAAAAGGATTAGGGTTAGTAATTCTCAATAGTGTGTACTGTAAAAATTAGATCTTGTAATGTTATTGAGTTGTAAGGGATTACATATTGTAATCAAGTTGTAATCACTAGATTGTAATAATATTGGACTTTTTGTTAGTGGAATTAGCCCAGGGATTAGGTGAACCATATTAAATCTTGGTGTCTTGTGTTCTCTTATGTGCAATCTATTATTTTCTTATATTGCTAATATTTTCATGTAACAATTATTTCTATCTGAGGCTTATCCTAACAAGTGGTATTAGAGCCAAACTATCATTTTTTTTTTACCCAAGTTGGTCGTTACTTTTTTTAGCTAGACCATTGTCATTTCCTTTTTTTAGCGATCCTCTAAAGGAAGGTCTCACGATTGAGTTGGAGTCTCATGGTTGAGTGGGAGAAATGGTAGATGAGGGTAAGCTAAGGGTTGGCAAGTTTAATGGGTAGAAATTTTCATTATGGAAGATGCAAATGGAGGACTATATCTATCAGAAGAATTTATGGAAGCTATTGGAAGAAAAAGCTAGAAACCAGGGAATTATGACAAATGAGGAATGGGAGATATTAGAAAAAAATGCACTTAGAAGTATTTCATTATTCTTGGTACCATCAGTGACATTTAAAAATTACAAAAGAAAAGATGATGGAAGAGTTTATAGAAACCCTAGAAAAATTGCATGACAAGCCCTCTGCTTCAAACAAGGTATTTTCATGAAGCATTTATTTAGAATGAAGATGATAGAAGGTGGATCTATTGTAGATCATTTAAATGAGTTTAATACTATTACTAGTCAATTATCTTCTATGGGTATTAATTTTGATGAAGAAATTAGGGCTCTCTTGATTTGTGTTCGTTTCCTAAAAGTTGGATGGCTTGGTAATGGTTGTGAGTAATTTTATTTCTCGATCTAATACCCTAAAATATGATGATGTGATCTATGTTATTCTGAGTGACAAAACTCATAGGAAAACCTCAGGTGTATGTACATCAAGAAGTGCTTTGAATGCACAAAGCAGAGGTAGAACAACTGAGAGAGGAAATAGTTCTAGAAATCATGGGAAATCAAGAGGAAAGTTAAAGGGAAAGAGGTCTCTATCTAGAGGATTGAGAGATTGCTAGTACTATGGTAAAATAGCACATAAGAAGAAAGATTGGTACACTCAAAATAATAATGAATGAGATAAACCAAAAGGGAACAAGGAGGAAAATGTGGTAAGTAAAAAATTCAAAGAGGATGTTCTGCTTTTTTCTTTAGAAAGTGTTGATGATTCATGGGTTTTAGATTCTAGTGCTTCATTTTGCTACACCTCATAGAGGTAATTTTATTAATTATGTCCAAGGGGATTTTGTGCTTGTTTATTTTGGGTATAATGAAGCATGTTAGATTCTTGGAAAGGGGAAAGTTAAGATTAAGTTGTAGGATGGGAATAATTGGCTACTACATGAGGTAAGACATGTTCCAAGGCTGAGTAGTAATTTAATTTTAGTAGGTCAACTCAGTGATGAGGGTTGTGTAGTTACTTTTAATAATAACAATTGAAAGGTTTCAAAAGGTTCCCTTGTACTAGAAAAAGGTGTGAAATTAGGAACCTTATATCTTTGTATGGGTTGTATTTTTCCTTCTACTTTGATTATTTAAGAGAAAGATGAATGTTTAGGAACAATTGTTGCAGTTCAGCAAGGAGAGCAAATAGATATTGTAGATTATGTTACAGCACTATGGAACAAAAGACTTGGGCACATGAGTGAGAAATGCATAAAATTACTTCATTCAAAGCAAGTTTTACCAAGTTTGAAATGTGTCAATAAGGATTTGTATGAAAGTTGTGTGTATGGAAAACAAAAGAGACTGAGTTTTGTGAAGACTGGGAAGGAAAAGAAAAGTAAGAAATTAGAGCTTGCACATATAGATGTATGGGGACTAGCTTAGGTATCTTCTCTTAGTGGCTATCATTATTGTGTTACATTTATTTATGAAGCAACTAGAAAATTATGGGTTCATTTCCTTAGACAATAATCTAATGAATTTCAAACTTTTTATCAAATAGAAATGTTTGGTTGAAAATGAGACTAGAAAGAAATTAAAATGTCTTAGATTTGATAATAGTGGTGACTTTTGTAGACTAGTGCTTCACTAATGGTATTCATAGATAGAAAACTATTCCAAGGGCTCCACAGAAAAATGGAGTGGTTGAATGCATAAAATAGGACTATAATGGAGCATGCAAGAAGCATGAGGTTGAATTAAGGGTTTTCCTTAAATATGTGGGAGGAGGCTATCAATACTATTGTATATTTGATTAATAGAGGTCCCTCTACTCCTTTGGGTTGTGGTATTCTAGAGGGAGCATGGACTGGTAAGAAGGTGAGTTATTCTTATCTCAAAACCTTCCATTTTGAAGCATTTTCTCATAGATTCTAAAAATAGAACCAAGATGGAAGCTAAGTCAAAGAAATGTGTATTTTTTGGATATGGCATTAATGAATTTGGTTATAGGATTTGGGATTTTGAAAATCATAAAATTGTAAGAAGCAAGGATGTAATATTCAATGAGAAAGTGTTGCAAAAAGATCTGTTACAACAATATGAGAAGAATAAAGATGATTATGTAGTGTTGGATGATACTCCAAAAGCTAATGTTCTAGCAATTCCTCATGATCTACAATAACTACAAAAACAAATACCACACACCCCAATGAATGTTAGATAGTCAACAAGGCTAAGTAGACCTCTAGAACAATTTTCTCTTTCCTTGTATTCTATTTTACTTATTGATGTTGGTGAACCTAAATGTTATGATAAATTTGTGCAACTGGATACTAATATTTAGTGGGATTTTGCAATGAAAGATGAAATGGACTCTTTGTTGAAAAATAAGACATGGGATTTGTGCAAGTTGCCTCCAAGTAAAAATGTGTTATAAAATAAATGGATTTATAGGTTGAAATAAGAGGATGGAGGTAAGAAAATATTTACTCGTATTATAAAAATGACTTCTATTTAGACCGTTTTAAGTATTATAGCTACCAAAGATTTGCGTTTGGAGTAGCTTGATGTTCAAACAACCTTCCTTCATGGTGATTTTGATCAAGAGATATATATGGCATAGCCATAGGGATTTGAATTCAAAGGTAAGGAGAAATTTGTGTGTAGATTGAATAAAATTTTATATGTCTTCAAGCAAGCCCCTCAACAATGGTATCTGAAATTTGATAGATTTATTCATGAACATGGATATAGTAGGTGTCATTCAGATCATTTTTCTTATTTTAAGATGTTGGATGATATAAAATTACATTATTGTATGCTTATATGTTGATGATATGCTTGTATTTGGTATTGGAATTCTTTTAGAATAGCTAAGAGGGGGGTTGAATCAATTGTTCAAGGTCCAAATGTACAAATAAAACTTTTCACAATTTAGTGAACCCATAAAACATTCTTACTCATGCATGCATTCATTGTGTATCAACTAAAACTTATATGTTACTATCAAATCAGTTTTGTAGAAATGTAAAGCATGAAACATAATACATCCATCAACACATTTGATACAATTATTTAACATGGAAACCCAATTTGGGAAAAACCACCAATAACATACAACTCCATTTTCGCTCTTCTAAAGTGATGCCCTATTAAAGGTTAAAATACACACGATTAAATGTGACACAGTTAAGGTATTTGAGTCACCCTATTAAAAGTGAGCCTTGTTAGAGGACTTTAGGCCATTCACTTGGAATGCCACCTTGTCAAAGGATTTTTTGATGACTCTTAAGTCAACCTTACTCCAAAGGATTTACTTTAGATCGAAATAATTGTTAGAAAGTAATAGTAGAACTTTGACCTAATACAACTTACAACCTCACTTATAGATTACATATCTCTATTCAATCCTTAACTTTTCTTGGCTTCCATTCTTTGTAGCACTGACAGCTTGTTCACCCTTCAAGCATTCATCTTCTTAAGCCTTCTTGCTTAGTACACCGTTTCAAAATCTTCTCTTGGGTCAAATGATGAAGCAAAACCCCTTTATCCTTCTCCTTATCAGATTCTCGCCTCAAACTCTCTAACTCTTTTGCTTCATGACTAGAAGTTCCTATATGTAAGAAATTACAACATTTTCCTACTCATTATCTACGTCAAAATTGGGGTTTTCGATGGATTCAATAGGATACAATGTATCTACCTCATATCTTGTCTTCTTTAGAAACTTTTGTTAGAATTCATTTGAATTCACCTCCAAAATGGTTTACCTAAGATTCTGTGGCACCAACTCATCAATCTTATCTTCCTCCTAATTCACAAGTTCCAAGAAAAAAAACTTGTCAACTTTTATTTGGTGAATCTTTGATCTTTTTCATAATGTTGCAACTCAACATTATCAATCTTCTAATGCTTAACACATATTGTGTCACTTGGTATCAACTATAAAATCACTTGGCATCAACTATATTGTTGGGCATCTACTAGAATCTATGTTCACTTGGCTCCAACTAACTTTTTGTTTGGCTTGAACAAACTCTGCTCGACACCTTCTATCCACTTGTTTAAGCTTGGAAAATGAATTTTGTTTAACTTATTCTTATGAACTTTCTAAGTGTAGCCAACCATTTTGTAACCTCAAGTAGACCGTCAATATATTATGTTATCACTATCTTAACTGATTCTTGTACTTCACTACATAATCGTAACTCAACCTTTCCTCTAGGTACTTTTGTTACATCTTGTTGATAAAATCATCCTCATCAATCAACTAAATGATAGTACTTGAAACATATAAGCAATTGTCTTACTAAAAAATAGCAAGTTTAACATTAGTGACAAAAAAATGATTGAAACATATAATCTTTGTTCACAATCTTTCTAATCAATGATCTTTTCAATTAGATATAAACAATCTCCCTCTTTGGCATTAATGGTAAACCAAACTGATCAACCAAGTTAAAAAAATGATGAACATCTTGTTCCATTGCATCAATTTTTATTAAATGAATGTCAACTTGTTTGATCCAAGGCACTACCTCTATATTTTACATAGTCTTTGATAGGGGTATCACCCCTAGTTTACCTCTTAGATACTCATAAGCTTCCTTAGGTAATGCTTTTGTGAAGATATCAGCAATTTTCTTCTTTGTGTTAATATATGCCATCTTCACCTCTTTATCTTGAACCAATTCCCTTACATAATAATACTTGATTTCAATGTGCATTGTCTTTGTGTGCATCACAAGATTCTTTGATATATTGATAGCACTTGTATTGTCACAATAAAGTGTCACTACTTCTATGATTTATTCCTTCATTCCCTTAAGTAGTTGTTTGATCCATACAATCTTTGTGCAATTAATAGTAGTAGCAACATACTAGACTTTAGCAATAGATTGGGAAGTACAACTCTACTTCTTGCTAGTCCTTGTAACAAGTCTTTTACCTAAGAAGAATACTCCTCCATTGGTACTTTTTTTATCATCAATGTTTCCAACACAATTATCATCAGTGTAGGCTCTTAGTTCAAACTTTTCATTCTTATTACAGTATAAACCAAACTCTTATGTTCCTTTCAAGTATCTCATTATCCTTTTCACAACCATCAAGTGATTCTCTCTAGGATTAGCACAGAATCTTGCAACTATCACTACAACTAATGCAATATGAAGTCTATTGTGTACTAAATATTATAATTTTCCAATCATGGATCTATATAATGTTTTATTTACCTCAATTAAATCATCATTCATTCATAGCTTAAGTGTTATCACCATAAGTGTACTTACTAGTTCGGAATCCTCTAGTCCAAATTGTTGAAAATAATCAAGAATAGCTAGGTTATTGAGAGGGGAGGGGTGAATCAGTAACCTCAAAAACTTTAAATCAATTCAAAAATTGATCCATTCATCATTCATTCATCTAATTTACTGTATGCATGAGAAAGAAAAACATTTATAACACATGAACATAGAATTTTGGTGACCCAGAAACCTTCCAAATAGAAAGTAAAACTAGGGTGGGGATGATACCCACAAAACTTCATTACTATAGTATGAAGTTAGCTTATTAGGGCTTACATTGATCACTTTTTTTTATCTTCCCTATTAAGAGCAATTTGGACTACTAGATCCACCTTGTTAGAGGATTTACAAACATACAATCAAGTATGCACTCTGTTAGGAGATTTATACAAAAATTGTTAAGTCTACCTTTTTAAAGGATTTACAAAATTGATTCACCTATTAGGATGAAGTAGTGGATCTACTTACAATTTGATTGCTAATTATATCCTTGAAGTACAGATCACCTCTTGCGACTGATGAATCTTTACTGCTCCTTGTGGACCTTGTTGAATACTCTACTCTGCTGTTGATTCACTTTTATTACATGTCCACTCCTTGACATACACATACATTGAAAATGATATAATACATTACATATATACCATTCCAATAATTACAATTGCAAGGTTGGCCAAAACACAAGTGAACAAAATATTACTGAGTCGACCAAATAGTAGAAAACTCGGGTTCTTCAAATTGACTTGGTAGCCTTCTGATACTTGGCATCCACTATATTACTTGGCATCGTCATGCACTTAGTAGAAGTAGAAGCTTGGTCCATACTAATCACAAAATGTAGCTTGCAACTTGGTAACCATCGGAGACTCGATAGATATAGTATCACTCGATAAAAATTGAATCCTTTGTTTACCTTGCTTTCATTCGGTAAACACTACACTTCCATCACTTGGTAAACATTGGCTTCCATCACACAAACTAATGACTTGATAGACACTGTAAAGCTTGGTAAACATTGTATGCTCAATATATACTACTAGATTGTACACTCACTCAGTAGCTTCATGAATGCTCGGTATGAATTGTTGGACTGCACACTCACTTGATAGCTTCAGGAATGCTCAGTATGAACTACTCAAGTGATGAATCTACAAGAAAACCACTGAATGCTCAGTATACACTATAGACTAAGTGATGAACTTGTTATTCATTCATAATTGAATAAGTGTTTTCACTAATGACAAATACAATATAATGCCAACAATCTCCCCCTTTGGCATTAGTGACAAAAAGACTTATGAGCCAAACATTATGTACACTGACATATTGGATTTGAGTTTTCAAAATTGATCTTTGTAAACCTATTGTATATATATTTCTTACATTTATTTACATATCTCCCCCATACATATGGCATGGTATATACATAGCTTATCACTATACATATATCAATATATTCTCTCTTATTTTCTCCATTGTCTCTTACTCCCTCTTGGACTCTTACTATCTCTTACTCACAATAATCTCCCTCTTTTTTACAATAATGCCAAAGGTAATTATACTTATACAGAGACACCAAAATGTGAGAAAAACTCAAAATGTACCTTAAGAATGAGAGTCAATGTCTTATCCCAGTTCTCTTGCAAAATTTTGCAGGTGGAGAGAGCCACTTGAACTTCTGCACAAAGTTCAATCATATGATCTGCTATAGGAAAATTTTCATCATGGTTCAATATTTTTAAATAAGCAATGTGCTTCTGCATTGTGTCCATGATAGGAAGGATCATGTTCTGGATGTCTAATAGTGTAGATTGTATTCTTGCTTCCTCTCTCAATAGTTCTACTTACATGTCTGACAGGAATCTGATCATTATGTGATGTGCGGAGCTTGAACTGGGGTCAAGCTACAACTTTTGAGCACTGACCTTTAGATCTTCATCAATTTTACTCAATTTTACCTTTATTTCTTTTGTGTACGTATTACCATCACATAGCTTGGAAAAAAGGGATGTTACATTTGTAAAAGAATTTTCAAGATTGCTCAAAATTGAAGATAGTTCAACCTACTTTATTGCAATGTGTTGAGCAATGTACTCAAGCACTTTATTATCAAATTTCTTCTCTACCTTTTCTATAAGCTTTTCTTGACCAGAAGTGTCATCATTGAACTTTTGTACGACCTCTTCTAATTGTAACAAAATGTGTTGAGATGAATCCACATCAACACCTATTGCCTCAGTAATTATATTTTTAGCACTTACAATTATAGTGAATTCTTTATCTCTCTCATCTCTAAGTTGTTTTTGCCTTGCTCTTTGCTCCAAACGCTGACTGGCCAGTCTCATTTCATCAACTGTGGTAGTATCCAGATCTATCTTAGGTATAATAATTTCCTTGTCCAAGTCTATATCCTCATCAATTGCCTTTCCAGTAAGCAAAAGTTTTAGTGGAGTCTTTGATTTTACTTCAGTGCCTACAATAGTTGATGAAGTTGGACTAGCAAAAAAAACTTGAATTTAGCTAACTGGAGGAAAACTGAGAGAGGTGCTAACTATATCCAAAATTGATGTGCTTTTCAAAAATGAAGTATTAATAGGTAATGTACCAACTGGAATATTTACAATTGAAGTACTAATTGGAACAAAAATCAATGTAGTTGAAGCTATGGATGAAAAAATTGTAGAAAAAATTGGCAAACTTACTATACAAGCTGCAATAGATGACTCAGGAGCTGATAAAGAGGGCTACAACTTGGTAGATGAAGTGCTTGACACTTTCATTGAAGATACTTACAGCTGGGAGATGACAAGTGATGATTGAGCTATTGATGTGGCAATTGTGTTCACAATCTCACTTGCAGAATCTATCTCCATAGTAGATGTAACAAACTTTTGTGGAGAGTGAGGAAGGGATGCAATAACTTCTGCTACAATTTTTACTAGATCTTCTTCATCCTTTCTTCCTCTTCAGCTTCAACATCATCCTTTAGTGCCTAATAGTCCTCAATATGAAAAGTGGCACATGGAGCATTATCTCCATCATTGTCAATGTCATCATTATCATCTTTGATTTCTATAGGATCATTACTAGGCTTGTGCAGATGATAGATGTTCTTCCACATGTTTGTTACATCTCTTACAACATGCTCAATGTCCTTAATTAAAATCAAACATGTGTGAAATCTAATCATCATTTTACCTTCATTGTTCTTCATTGCTACCTTTATTTCTGCTTCAATAAGACTCAGTAGAAGATTCTTCAAGGATTTCTCATATATGTCCTTGGCCATTTGGGTGGCTGACTCCCACCTTGATTGTAATCTCACCAATAGCTCTTTGGAGATTTGAGGGGCAATCTAGTCTCAGAAGTATTTCCATTTTTCCATCTTGTTAAGTACTAGTTCCTCAATCTGCATTTTCTCTACGTCATTCCTTGTTTCAAATTTCAATGCCTTGAAACTTGTGATGCTAGCTCCCTCTTCCAATTGTTTCAATCTTTCTTGGAAGGTCAGTTGGGGCTTGCTAAATACTACTTCACCTTTGTTCTTACCTTTTTCTTTCTTTGTGAAAATAGTTGTGGAAGCTTTGAGTGGCTTGGTAATGATTACCTTGCCCTTCTATTTTACTAGCTCTACCTCCTTCTCTGATTCTTCCTCTATATCTTCTAGTTCCTACTCCTCTTCTTCATCCTCACCTTTTCCTTCATTAATCATTAGGGGCTTGGTAGTAATTTTTAACTTGGCAACCTTTCTCTTGCCTTTATTAATTGCTTGAGGAAGTTTGATTTCAAGCTCAATTTTGGCCTTTGCCTCATCATATGTTCCAAAAATTGGTTGCTTTGGATCTACTAGCTCATTCACTAGTGCTTCAATAATATCCCTAGTTTCATCAATATTCACCTCATAAGGAAGAGGTTTCACCCATGCAACTCAGGGCCAGACTGCCTGAATGTATACTTTATCACAATAAACCATGACACATACATCATCTTTGTAGTCTTCAACCAATTTTGGTGGAATTTGAAACTTTTTATTCATCCTTTCCTTGAAATCTTCAAAATAATTATCCATGATGCTATCAAAGTTTACACCCATTTCTGCTACAAACTCATTTATCTGATATAGAATAGGAATATTTTTTCTCCACACAATAGTTCCTTTGGATGGAAATAATTTTTGTACATAGAAGAAAAGACATGTCAACAAAGAACTAAATTTGGAAGGGTTGTTCTTTGAAGTCCTAATGTTGTCCATATTCTTATTCAGTTGTATTAACAATAATTCTGACAGATCAAATTCTAGATTTTTCTTCACAACCTTGAATATCAAATCCATGGCCTCACAGGGCACACTATTCAAATGGCTAGAGCTATAAATATTGTGATCAATGACATGAATTCCAAAACTTGATTTTACATTAGAAATAGTGCTAACCTTCAAACCTCTAACATCCCATTCAGCTAGGGTTTTCTTCTGAAGTTCGTCCTGACCTAGGGTTTTGGTAGTTTTTGCTTTACTTAGCATGGAGAGACCAGTAATCCTATGAATTATCTTCTTGGTGATTAATACTAGCTACTCTAACCATAGTTGACCATTGTCCACATGACTAAGGATGTACCTAATCCACCTAATCTGGAAACTTCTTGGCATATGTGAGATATGGGTTAATCCTTTGGTCTCTAGATGCTTTTACTCAGGTTCCAAAGAGCCATCAACACTCATTTCTCCTAGGGCATTGTCCATTTATAGGTTTCCAATCTCTTGAATAAAACATCTAAAATGAGTATGAATATCATTGATAAGAAGTACCTTTAGTGGAGTTTGCAATTGAGCTCCATTGGGGTTGAGTGATTCTGCAATTGCTGGAACTAGCTTGAAATTTGGTGCCCTCCACTCCACACCTTTAACTAGCATTTCTGAACCTCTTTTTGCCTTGGTGCTAATTCTACTCCTAGATGCCATTGATGCTTGGTAAAAGATAGAAAATTTTTGAACAAATCCTTTGCTAGAAAATCATTTGAAATCACTTGGAATTTTCTTGAGTGCACCTAAAAATCTCTTAGCTCTGAAATCGCGGGGAAGAATGAAATCAAATTTTTCCTTTTTGACAAAAAAATTGTCATTAATGCTTAGTAAGAAAGTATCTAAGATGACATATTGCTTGATAGGTTGTCATTCATTCACTTGCTCCATAAAAGCTTGCAACTCAGTGATCAAACAAAAAATTTGTTACTCCCAACCTAGCTCGGTTGAGTCTGTGACTGACCTTGCTCGGTATGACCTGATTTCTTGTGACCCATTGTATCTCAAATGCTAATTAGATCTTTTACTTTCTTTCATTTGGAACTAATCCAGATATAGCTTGATGATACAGTTCTAGATCCTCCTTTATGAATCTAATTGGAAATGGTGGAGTCACCCATTTCTTGAGTGACATGGCCATTATTTGAGCTATTCTACTCGGTAGATTTAGGAATCCACTATTGTCCCATCTGTTTCTAAATGTTATCAGCTTTAGCTTTGTTTTCATCTTCAATTCTTCCTATATTCATGCAATTCTTGTCTATATGACCAAGTTCAATGCATGTATAACATATTACTGTTGTATCTCTTTTTCTCAAGTGATGCCTTGAGCAGTCTTTGCCAATGTGTCCATATTCTCCACAATAATGACATCTGCACCAGGTATTGTAATCCCATCCAAAGATTGTCTTAACAAGTTGTTCAATTGGATTGAATGATTTTGATTTGCATTGGAATGCTTTTTGACCATGCTTCTTGCATTTGTGACATTTTCCTTCAAATTTTGATTTTTCCTTGCATTCATTAGCTTTGTGACCATGCTGATTGTAGTTGTAGCATTTTCCATTGAATTTTGCTTTTCCATTGCTCCAACATTTGTTTGATGTATGACCTAACTTACCACAGTGATTGCAAGTAGGTTTTTTATTCCTTTGAGCACCTTGTTTAGAATATTCACCTTCTTCATTATAGCCAAGTCCTACTTTACCCTTTTGTCTATGAAGATTCTACTCATTTTGTTGGTTTAATTGATTCATATCTTCTTGAGACTTCATCATTCTCTCAATGATTTTCTTTTCAGTATTTAGGTCATTTTCCAATCCTTCACTGATTTGTCTTTCAGTGATTAAATCAATCCTTAGGCTTTCATTTTCAGATCTTAGATTCATGATTTCTTCATTTGCATTGGATAGTTGATTGATAAGACTTTGATTTGCATTGATCCTTTCATTTGTCTCATTTTTAGATTTTTTTCTTTGTTCCAAGATTTCACATATCTTGATTGATTGAATTTCTTGTTCTCTTTTAAGTTTTCTTACTTCTTCCTGTAGAGAGACATTATTTGCTAGGAGTTCTTTGATTACCTCATTTGCTTCATTTGAGCTACTTGATGGTAAAAGGTCTTCAATCTTTTCTTCAACATAGTGATGGTCATTCATTTGCCTTGCAAGTTCCTTCCTTCTCTTTAGGAATTGAGAAAGATGCTCCTTTGCTTCTTTGAGTTGAGCCATGGCCATTTCTAGATCTAGCTTTTCATTTTCAATTGCTTTGTCAAGTCTAAATATCTCCATTTTTCCTTTGGATCTTTGATCAAGTCGTCAAACTTTGTCCTAAGAACCTCAATGCTCTAATACCAATTGTTGAAAATAATAAAGACTAGCTAGGTTACTAAGAGGGGAGGGGTGAATCAGTAACCTCAAAAACTTTAAATCAATTCAACACTTGATCCATTCATCTAATCTATTGTATGCATGAGAAAGATAACCATTTATAACACATGAAAACAAAATTTTGGTGACCTAGAAACCTTCCAAATAGAAAGTAAAACTAGGGTGGGGATGATACCCACAAAATTTTGTTACTACAGTATGAAGTTAGCCTATTAGGGCTTACATTGATCACTTCTGATGATCTACCCTATTAAGAGCAATTTGGACTACTAGATTCACCTTGTTAGAGGATTTACAAACATACAATGAAGTATGCACTCAGTTAGGAGATTTACACAAAAATTGTTAAGTCTACCTTGTTAAAGGATTTACAAAACTAATTCACCTATTAGGATGAAATAGTAGATCTACTTACAACATGATTGCTAATTAGATCCTTAAAGTACATATCACCTCTTGTGATTGATGAATCTTTACTGCTTCTTGTGGACCTTGTTGAATACTCTACTCTGCTATTGATTCACTCTTATTACAGGTCCATTCCTTAACATATTCATACATTGAAAATGATATAATACATTATATATAATACCATTCCAATAATTACAATTGCAAGGTTAGCCAAAATACAAGTGAACAAAATATTACTAAGTTGGCCAAATAGTAGAAAACTTGAGTTCATCAAGCTGACTTGGTAACCTTCTGATACTTGGCATCCACTATATTACTCGGCATCATCATGCACTATAGAAGTAGAAGCTCAGTTCATACTAATCACACAATATAGCTTGGAACTTGGTAACCATTGGAGACTTAGTAGATATAGTATCACTCGGTAAAAATTGAATCCTTCATTTACCTTGCTTTCACTCAGTAAAAACTACACTTTCATCACTCGATAAACACTGGCTTCCATCACACAAATTGATGACTCGGTAGACACTGTGAAGCTCGGTGAACATTGTATGCTCAGTAGATACTGCTGGACTGTACACTCACTCAGTAACTTCATGAATGCTTGGTATGAATTGTTGGACTACACACTTACTCGATAGCTTTAGGAATGCTCGGTATGAACTACTTAAGTGATGAATCTACAAGGTAACCACTGAATTCTTAGTATACACTGTAGACTGAGTGATGAACTTGGTAATCATTTAGAATAAAATAAGTGTTGTCACTAATGACAAATACAATATAATGTCAACACAAATGTCTTCAATATCTCGTTGAACTATTTTGACTGAGTGATATATATACCATATTTCATTTGATATACTTGTAATCCCACAAAGAATTTGATCTCACCAAACATTGACATTTCAAATTTTTGGTTCATCTGATTTGCAAACTCCTTACACAAAGCATCTTGTCCTCAAAATATGATATCATCAATAATTATTTCAGATAATAGTATACCTTTTTCCTTATTTTTTTTCATGTGCAAATTGTTATTATCATCAGTCCTTTCAAATCCAATCTTCACAAGATAAGTATGAAGTCTCTCCTACCATGCTCTCAATGCTTATTTCTATCCATATAAGGCTTTCTGCAGTCTACATACCATGTTTGTATTATTTTTATCAACAAAACCTTTTGGCTATTCTATATAGACTTCTTCTTCTAATATGCTATTGAAAAATGAAGACTTGAGATCCATCTAATAATCTTTCAAACCTTTGTATGTAGCATAAGCAAGTAGAATTCTCACTCCTTCCATTCTTATAATAGGGGAAAATTTATCACCATAGTTAATTCCTTCTTCTTGTGCATATCCTTTGCAAACTAGTCTTTCTTTGTTCCTTGTCACTTCAATATTCTCATCTAGCTTGTTTCTGATTACCCATTTGGTACTAATCACATTCTTGTCTTCTGGTCTAGGAGCTAGAATCCATGTCTTGTTCTTCTCTATCTATTGAATTTCTTCTTCCATAGCCTTGTACCAGTCACCATCTTCCAATGCATCTTTCACTCTCTTAGGTTCCTTCATGCTTAACAAACACGATTCACTTCTCAATCTATTTCTTGTCATTGGCCTTACATCTTTGTCTCCAATGATTTGATCTTTAAGATGATGTCTTTTGACATATTTGGACAATCTTGGCTTAGTTCTTGCAACTACATTTTTTCTCAGCTTCAGTATCACTGTGTACATCTTTGTCAAGTGTTTTAGCATCTCTTTCATGTGTGCTAATCTTAGAATCAAAATGTGCAATTTCCTCATTCTGCAACTTGGCATTCATAGGTTCTGACTCAGTAGTTATTGAGACTTGATGTTGGTTTGCAACTTGATTTGTAGCATCTTCTTCAGCAAGCATTCCTTCATAGAAGTATACAAATGGTTTATATTCTTCTGCTTCCTTTGAAGGTCCAGCCTTATGTACTTCTATAAACTCATCAAAATTCACATTTGCACTTTCCACAATTTTGTTAGTGTTAGTATTTAAACACTTGTAGGCTTTACCTTTTGTGGGGTAACCAAGAAATATACCTTCTTCACTTTTTGCATCAAACTTTCCACTCCTAACATCTTTGAGAATATAACATTTACTTCCAAATACCTTAAAGTATTTCACATTAGGTGGATATCCATACCATAGTTCAAAACGTGTTGAATGACTATATTTCTTGACTTTCACATAGTTTAAGGTATATACAACAGTACTTATAGCTTCTCTCAAATATTTTAGAGGAACATTCTTCTTCATAATGAGTGTTCTAGCACAGTCCATTATAGACATATTCCTTCTTTCAGCAATTCCATTTTGTGGAGGGGTCCTAGGTGTAGATGTCTATCTTTTGATTCCTCTGTCATTATAGAACATCTCAAACTCATTTGAACTGAATTCTCCTCCTTTGTCTCATCTCAATAATTTTAAACTTTTACTTGTTTCTTTTTCAACTCTTGCCAAGTACCACTTAAACATTTGAAAAGCATCAATTTTTTGTTTTAGAAGCATGATTGTCATCATCCTAGAGTAATCATCAACAAACAACATTATGTACTTATCTCCTTTGTAGCTTTTCACTTCAATAGATCCACACAAGTTAGTATGAATGATGTCTAGTATTTTTTTAGAGGTATAAGCTTTACTTTTAAAGCTTGATTTTGTCATATTGCCTAGTTGACATTTTTTACATATTATATTATCAGGTTTCTTCAACTTATGAAAACTTGTAACTCTTTTAATGTTACTAATACTAATTATATTATAAAAATTAACATGACATGATCTCTTGTGCCAAAGCCATACATCATCAAATTTTGCAATAAGACAAATAGCATCTTCTATATCTAGATAGAATAGATTACTTCTAGTTTGATCACCTTTTCTAATCAAGTTTCCATTTGTGTCATAGATCTTGACAATTTTATTTTCAAACTCAACTTTTCATCCCAAATTATTCAATTGTGACACACTTAACAAGTTATAATTCAATTCTTCAACATAGTAAGCATTCTCACAAGAAATCTTGTCTTTGAGTTTGATAGACCTTTTTCCTTTTATCAAACATGGTGCATCATTACCAAACCTTACACTATTTTCATCATAACAAATTAAGGTTATGAACTTATTTTTGTCTTCAATCATGTGTTGTGATCATCCACTATCAATAATCCATTTATCATTCTTGTTCACACAAATCACAAGTGCAGTTGCCTCATCCTCATCAAATTCATCCTTTATTGCAACATACACTACTTCATCATCATGTTCATCTGAGTCATGTTCATCAGCAATGTAGAATGACTTCTTGCCTTTGTCTCTATAGTATCTACCATCATCCTCTCTTCTATTTTTGCACTTTTTTCCTTCTCTATAGTTCTTCTTTTGTGTACATCTTGCAGCAATATTACCAACTTCATTGCAATTGAAACAAATGATGGGTAACTTACCTTTGAACTTGCCTTTTCCTATGTGAAATCTTCTTGTCAGCAATGCTTCCAATTGTTCATTGTCTTTCTCATATGTGTTGTTGTCACTGGATGCATATTTTATATTTCTTTTCTTCTTCTTCTACATTACCTTCTTAGAATCCTTCAATAACAATTTTTCTTTGAATGTTGATTCAATACTCTTTGGTTTCTAGTTGTCAAAATTAGATAGCTCAAAAGCAGTGAGTCTACCTAATATACCTTCAAGAGTTAGATCGTTTCTTAGTATACATCTTAACTCTTGGATTATAGAAACTCTAATGGCATAAATAGGAAATAATGTCCTCAAGACTTTACTTAGCACAATATCATCATCTATTTTACTAGTAGCACCTTTTATTACACTAACAACTTCTTTTATCCTAGCAACATATTGAGAAATATTCTCACCTTCTTCCATTTTCATGTCATTAAACTTACCTCTAAGACTCTCTAACTTGGCTCTATGAATATTTTTGTATCCTCCATAGATGGTGGTCAGGGAATCCCACATCTTCGTTGCACTATCAAGGTCTTTCATATCATCAAATTTGACATAGCTTAGGGCAGAGGCAATCTCCAACATTGCTTGATTGTGTTCCTTCTTTTTATTTATATCTTTAGTAGTTAGGGCTCCTATTGGATCAATATGCTTCATTTTAATGCAAGATTGCACATGATCTCCAAGTTCTCCAAGGTGTAGCTTCATCAAAAATTTCCATGCAAGAAAGTTGTCTCTATTGAGCTTGGATACTTTTCTTTTTGAAATCTTGATCTTTGCACTTCTAGTACCTTAAAACTAATTCTCTTAAGTAGATGGCTCTAATACCATTTGTTGGAATTCTTCTAGGATAACTAAGAGGGGTGTGAATCAGTTATTCAAGGTCCAAATATACAAATAAAAATTTTCACAATTTAGTGAACCCATCAAACATTACTACCCATGCATGCATTCATTATGTATCAACTAAAACTTATATGTCACTATCAAATCAATTTTGCTAAAATGTAAAGCATGAAACACACCACATCCATCAACACATTTGACACAAGGATTTAATGTGGAAACATAATTTGGAAAAAACTACCAATAAAATACTACTCCATTTTCACTCTTCTGAAGTGATGCCCTATTAAAGGTTACAACACACACTATGAAATGTGACCCAATTAAGGGATTTTAGTCACCCTCTTAAAAGTGAGCCTTGTTAGAGGACTTTAGGCCATTCACTTGGAATTCCACCCTATTAAAGGATTGTCCAATGACTATTAAGTCAACCTTACTCCAAAGTATTTACCCTAGACTAATACAATTGTTAGAAAGTAATACTGGAGCTTTGATTTGATATAACTTACAACCTCACTTGTAGATTACAGATTTCTATTCAATCCTCAACTCTACTTAGCTTCCATTCTTTGTAGCTCTGATAGCTTGTTCCCCTTTAATTATTCATCTTCTTAACCCTTTTTACTCAATATACGCTTGCAAACTCTTTTTTTGGGTCACTTGATGAAGAAAAACCCCTTTTTCCTTCTCCTTATCAGATTCTTGCCTCAAACTCTCTAACTCTTTTGCTTCATGACCAAAAATTCCTATATATGTAGGAAACTAAAACATTTTCCCACTTATTATCCATTGTCAAAATTAGGGTTTTTGATGAATTAGGTAGGATACAATGTATCTACCTCATATTTTATCTTCTTTAGAAACTTCTCCTAGAATTCATTTGAATTTACCTCAAAAATAGTTTACATAAGATTTTGTACCATCGACTCATCAGTCTTATCTTCGTCCTAATTCACAAGTTTCAAGAAAACAAACTTGTCAAATTTTATTTGGTGAATCTTTGATCATTTTTATAATGCAACACCTTGACATTATCAATCTTATGATGCTTGACACATACTGCATCACTCGGCATCAATTGTAAAATCACTTGGCATCAACTAAATTTTACTGGTGCTTAGTATCAATTGAAAATTACTCGACATCTACTACATTGCTTGGCATCTACTACAATTTGCTTTCACTCAACTCCAACTGATTTTTTGCTCATCTTGAACTAACTTTTCTCAGTACATACTATCCACTTGGTCAAGCTTGAAAAATGAACTTTGTTTAACTTATTCTTCTAAACTTTCTAAGTATAGCCAACCATTTTGTAACCTCAAGTAGATCATCAATACATTATGTTATCACAATCTTAACTGATACTTGCACTTCATTACATAATCCTAATTCAACCTTTCCTCTATGTAGTTTTGTTACATCTTGTTGATGAAATCTTCTTCATCAATCAACTAAGTGATATTACTTGAAACATATAAGCAATTGTCTTACCAACAAATAGTAGGTTTGACATTAGTGATGAAACAATGATTGAAACACATAGTCTTCTTCAACAGTCTTTCTAATCAATGATCTTTTCAATCAAATATCAACAATTGGGTCTAACATGGATCACTTTAAAGGGATAAATGAACAGTTAGAACATCCATTTTCTATGAAGGATTTGGGGGCAGCAAAACAAATCCTTGGGATTAAGATTTGCAAAAATAGGAAGAATAGGAAATTGACTTTATCTCAGGATGATTATATTGAGAAGTTGTTGCAATGTTTCTCTATGGAGAATGCTAAAGCTATTAGCACACCTTCACCTAGTCATTTGAAGTTGACTAAGGAGATGTGTCAAAAGGCACAAGAAGTGGAGGATAAGATGTCCAAGGTACCTTATACTTCAACTATAGGAAGCTTGATGTATGTTATGGTATGTACTAGGCCTGATATTGCATATGTAGTGGGAATCATTAGCAGGTATATGAGTCATCCAGGAATTGAGCATTGGAATGCAGTCAAATGGATTCTTATATTTTTGTGAGGAACATCCAGTAAGTGATTACACTTTAGAGGCTCTACTACTAATTTACAAGGCTATGTTGACTCAGATTTGGCAGGGGGTATTGATACTAGGTAGAGTACTACAAGCTACGTATGGACCATTGGTGGGGAGGTCATGAGCTAGGTTTCTAGGTTTCAAAATATTAATGCTTTATCAACTACAGAGGCAGAGTATGTTGCTACTATAGAGGCAGCCAACTAGATGATATGGCTTCAATTCTTCATGAAAGAATACCCAAAAAGAGATAAAAAAAATTTATAGATAGTCAACGTGTCATTCATCTTGCAAATAATTTAGCTCTACATTCAAAGAAAAAACACATACAAATTTTGCACCATTTCATTCGATTAGTTTTGGATGATGGGTACTTAAAGCTAGAGAAGATACATATAGATCATAATCCAATAGATATGTTTACAAAGGTAGTGACAAGGGAGAAGTTGAACTCCTCTTCAACTTTGGTTGGTCTTCGCAATTGAATAGAATAAAAGAAAAATGGAGTCTAGGTTGGTTTGATATATTATAGTGGGAGCTCCATGTTTAATAGTGCTATGATTAATCTCCAAGAAGGAGGTTATTGCTATGGAGCTTGATTAGTCTTCAAGTGTGAAATTGGTATTATTTGGAGCCTAATCGGACTTGGAGGTTTATTTAGTGTAGTTTTCTCCCCATATTATTTCTATGGGGGTTTCAAGTTAGTGCCGCCAAGATGAGGTAAGGGGAATGCCCTTGTGGGGTCCTAGGAAAGTGCCCTAGGTGCGATCCCTATTGCAATACAGGGTGGGGTTGAGGGGCAACACCCCCAAAGCAAGTAATAAAATTATATTTTAAAAGGTGTCAGCTACTATTTTTCTATTATTCTACCCCTTATTGTGTAAATGGCAAAAAGATTGTATAAAAAGGCTTAGGGTTAGGGATTTTCAATAGTGTGTGATACAAAAATTGGTTCTCGTGGCAGTATTGAGCTGTAAGGGATTACTAATTATAATTAGGTTGTAATTGCTAGATTATAATAATATTGGACTTTCAATTGGTGGACATAGCCTAGGGATTTGATGAACCATATTAAATCTTAGTGTCTTGTGTTCTCTTATGTATGATCTATTATATTTCGATATTGGTTATATTTGCATCTAAGTGTTATTTCTATCTAAGGTTAATCCTAACATTGTGGTAATAGTCATTGAACATCAACTAGTCTCCTGATTGAGATGTAATTATCTATTAATACAACTTCAATGTATATGTATTATCTAGCTAGCAAATTAGCCACCCACAATGTATAAGTATTATGATCTATTGAGACAACTTCAACTTGATGCAAGAAGGTTTGGATCAAGAATCACTCCAAGCATCCATATTTAGGTTTTCAATGGAAATAGTCTTGTAATAATTCATCTAATGGATTCATCAATGAATCATACCCCACTTTCCCTACTATTTCATCACCATTGATTAATATGATGCCATCATCTTAGATTTGTTCTATTCATATGTGGTAGAGTTAGTGATGATGCTTCTTCAAAAATCACAAATAGATGTCTCTTATTAATGATATTGGAATCACCAATTGATATTGACTCTTAAATGTCTCCTCTATCAATATCTACAATTTGAATGTAGTAATCACTTATCTAATGAATGATATTACTCTCGGCCTCCCTACTATTATTTTTGATATGTCTAGATAATGTCAACTATGTTATAATTCTTTAGAATAACTGAGAGGGGGCGTGAATCAGTTATTCAAGGTCTAATGCAAATTTTTTTGCAAATCCTTAATGGCACATAACTGAAATTATCATGCATACAATTGAACATTAAACATCTATGAAAAGTAAACATGCATCACACCATAACATTGAGAATTTGATAACCCAAAAACCCTCCAGGATAAGAAGGTAAAACTAGAGTGGGGATGATACCCACAAAATAACTGTGCAATTGATTTCAACCACTTCTGATGGTTTTCCCTATTAAAGGCCTACCTTGTTAAAGGCCTACCCTTTTAAAGGATACAACAAATTGTTAAATGTGACCTTGTTAGAGGATTTCACCATACTATTAGGAATAGGCCTGGTTAAAGGACTTTGAAACATTCACTTGGAATGTCACCTTGTTAAAGGATTTACAACATGGCTATTAAACCAACCTAAGTCCATAGGATTTATTCTAACTATTACAATTGCTAGAGAGTAACAATAATGCCTTTTTATTTGATACAACTTACAACATATCTTGTAGAATACAGATCACTCTTCAGTTCAATCCTTTGCTTGGCTTTAATCACTGCAACTCTATAAGCTTGTCATCTCAAGCTTTGTCACTTTGAGTCTTCTTACTCATCATACCAATGCAATCATATCTATTGTCACCTATTGAAGCAGAGCATCTATAATCTCTTCCACCTTACCACCTTCTTCAGTAGTTCATGCTTTCATGCTTGACCACCTCTTTGTTTCATGACCTTATGACTCCTTAAATAGAAATTTGGGATACCTTTCCTGCTCGATTTTCCCTCTCCAAATTTAGGGTTTCAATAGATTAGGTAGGATACAATGTATCTATCCCATATCTTGCTCTTATCTAGAAACTTCATCTAGAATCCAATTGTATTTGCTAAAAATGTTTTACATAGTGTTATGTGCCACCAGCTCATCATTCTTATCTTCTATATGATTCATAGAATTCTAGATAACTACCATGTCGGCTCAGATCTGGAAAATCTTTGATTTTCAAAATAATGTAGCAACTCGGCATTATTGAGTTACTAATGCTCAGCACCTAAAAAAATTATGTGAAACTCTACTCTTGAAATTCACTCGGTACTTATATCTTGCTCGGCACTTATATCTTGCTTGGCACTTGAAAACTTACTCGGCACCTATTATCTTTTTGGCTACTTGGCACTTGAAGACTGCTCGACACCTGAAGATCACTCAGCACACACTAAATTGAACTTTTTTTAGCTTCAATTGAGAATCTATTTGGCACTAACTAGCTTGCTCGACTCTTTCTAATGAACTTAGTTAGGCTTTACAAATGACTTAGCTAAACCTTACATCTTTGATATGTTTTAGTGTGCCCATTCTCTGTGTCTGACATCAATGCACTATTTCATCAATGGCTTAGCTGATCCTTATACTTCATTATAACATCATAAATTCAATCTTTCTCTAGGTGCACTAGTTACATCTTATTGATTGCCTCCTCCTTGTCAATCAACCAATTTATAATATTTGGATCACTAAAGCAATTGTCATTCCTACAAGTAGTAAGTTTGGCATCAATGACAAAACAATGATTGAAAATATTCTTTACCAGTTCCATTACTCTTCATTCATGAGCTTTTCAATCATTTCCAACAATCTCCCTCTTTGGCATTAATGGAAAACCAAACTGATCACTTGATCAACTTAGTTACCACCAAAATTATATATGTTTTCTACTGCATTCTACTTCCTTCTTGACTTTTGTATCCTTTACTACTGATCTCATATATCTCCATATCTTTACCTTTCAGTTTCTCATAAATCTCCCTCTTTCATATATATCTCCCTCTTACTTTGTATTGATCAGTTTTCCTCTTACTTTGTACTTTGTATTGATCAATTTTTTGCATGTATCTCCCTCTTTGACATAAATTCCAAAGATGTAGCATCTTTAACATGCAAAATATAAGCTTTGCATCTCATGTTTTCTCCCTCTATCAGCATGCTTGTGACTAATTTGGAGTTTTTGATCCTATTGTCATCCTCTGCATCATTCTTCTAATATTTCAATGATTTGTTCCTATTGATGTAGGGCAGCTTCTTTGTTGCTTTAAACTGGTTGAGTTAGGGGCATTACCCCCAACTTGCCTCTAAGATATTCAAAAGCATCCTTGGGCAATGGTTTGGTGAAGATGTCTGCAGTTTGTTCCTTTGTGTGAATGCACTCCATCTTTACTTGTTTGTCTTCTACCAATTCTCTGACATAGTGATACTTGATTGTAATACGCTTGGTTTTTGCATGCATTACTGGATTCTTGGATATGTTTATAGCACTTGTATTATCACAATACAATATCATAGGTTTGGTTACCTCTTCTTTCATTCCTTTCAATAGATATATTAGCCACACAATGTTTGTGCAATTGACTATTGATGCCACATATTCTGATTCTGCAATGGATAGAGATGTGCATGTTTGCTTCTTGCTAGTCCAAGTAACTAGTCTTTTACCTAAAAATAATTCTCCTCCACTTGCGCTTTTTTTGTCATCAATGTTGCCTCCCCAATCTACATCTGTGTATGCATTGAGCTCAAACTTTTTATTCTTTTTATAATATAGGCCAAAATCATCAGTTCCTTTGAGATAGCTCATTATTCTTTTTACTGCTATGAGATTTTTTTTTTAAGGATTAGCTGAGAATCTAGCCACTATTCCAACTACTAGTGCTATGTCTAGTCTGCTATGTACAACATATTGTAGCTTCCCAATCATAGATCTATACATTTTTTGATTAACTTCAATTGATACATCATTTTTGGATAGTTTATGTCCTGTTGTCATTGGTGTGCTAACTGGTTTGGAGTCTTCCAATCCAAACGTTTTAAGTATCTCTTTGATGTACTCTGATTGTGTCATAAATATACCATGTTTTAGTTGATGTACTTGCAATCCAACAAAAAATTTGACCTCTCCAAACATATACATCTCAAACTCATGTTTCATTTTGTAAGCAAAACTTTTGCAAAGCACTTCCTTTCCTCCAAACACTATGTCATCCACAAAGATTTCAAATACAATAATATCCTTACCTTCTTCTAATTTGATGTTCATGTTGCTATTATCATCAGTTCTTTCAAATCCTATTTGCACTAGATACTTCTGAAGTCTCTCATACCATGCTCTAGGTGCTTGTTTCAAACCATAGAGTGCTTTACGTAGTTTACAAATCATATCCCTATTGTTCTCATCAACAAATCCCTCTAGTTGTTCAATATAGACTTCCTCTTCCAATATACCATTCAAAAAAGCAGACTTTACATCCATCTGATAGACTTTAAAACCTTTATATGCAGCATATGCAAGTAAAGTTCTTACTCCTTCCATTCTTGCAACAGAGGTAAATGTTTCCCAATAGTCTAATCCTTCTTCTTGAGCATAACCCTTACATACTAGTCTAGCTTTGTTTCTAGTAATCTCACCATTCTCATCTAGCTTGTTTCTAAATATCCACTTGGTGCCAATCACATTCTTGTCAACTGGTCTGGTAACCAAACTTCAAGTTTTGTTCTTATTTATTTGATCAATCTCTTCTTCCATAGCTTTATACCAGTCACCATCTTGTAATGCATCATACACTATCTTAGGTTCAAATTTGCTTAATAGACATGATTCATTTCTTAGTCTATTCCTTGTCATTGGTCTTGCATCTTTTTCACCAATTATCTATTGAACAGGGTGGTGTTTCTTTACATATTTGGATAATCTTGGTTCTATCTTTGTTTCCATGTTTGAACTTTCAGATTCAGGGTCACTATGCACTTTGTTGTTAGGTAGTTCTACATCTCTTTCATTTGTACTGACTTCAGAGTTAGAATGTACATTTCCTTCATTCTAAAACTTGGTTTCTGAATGCATCTCGGCATTTACTGGTTGTGACTTGGCTGAAACTGAAACTTGTTGTTGAATTCCAATTTGATTGATAGCATTCTTGTCAATAGGCATTCCTTCATAAGAATACACAAAATTTCTGTATTCATCCATTCTCTTTGGTTTTTCAACTTGGACATCTGTATGTTCATCAAAGTTTACATTTTCACTTTCCACAATTTTGTTAGTATTAGTATTTAAACACTTATATGCTTTACTTCTAGTGGAGTAACCAAGGAATATGCCTTCATCATTTTTTGCATCAAATTTTCCATTTCTAGCATCTTTAGGGATAAAGAATTTGCAACCAAATACTTTGAAATGCTTTACATTGGGTGAGTGACCATACCATAATTCAAAAGGTGTTGCACTAGTACCTTTCTTGACTTGTACTTGGTTCAGTGTATGAACAACCATACTTACAGCTTCTCTTTAATATTTTAGAGCAACAGTCTTTTTCATCATTAATGTTCTGGCACAATCAATCATATATCTATTTCTTCTCTCAGCAATTCCATTTTGTGGGGGAGTTCTAGGAGCTGATGTTTGTCTCCTTTGTCATTGAAAAATGTTTCAAATTCATTTGATGTAAATTCACCACCTCTGTCTGATCTTAGACATTTCAAACTATTTCTGATTTCTTTTTCAACTATAGCCACATACCACTTGAACATTTGAAAAGCATTAGATTTTTGCTTTAAGAACATAACAATCATCATCCTAGAATAGTCATCAACAAAAAACATTATATATTTATCTCCTTTGTAGGTTTGTACTTCTATTGGACCACATAAGTCAGTATGGAATAACTCAAGTACTTTTTTAGATGTATAGTTTTTACTCTTGAAACTTGACTTGGTCATCTTTCCTAGCTGACATTGTTTGTACATGATAATGTTAGGCTTTTTCAGTTTAGGTAAACCTTTGACCTTCTTCATTTTACTAATATTGACCAGATTATCAAAGTTGACATGACATAGCCTTCTATGCCATAACCACACTTCATCAAATTTTGCAACAAGACAAGAAGCATTTTCCATATCAAGATAAAACATATTACTTCTTGTTTGATCTCCTTTTCCTATCAATTTACCATCAGTGTCATAGATTTTTCCAGTTTTATTTCTAAATTCTTCTTTGCACCCTACATTGCCTAACTGTGAGACACTTAGCAAAATGTAGTTTAGTCCTTCAACATAGTATGTATTATCACATGAAATTTTCTCTGTAAGTTTAATGGAGCCTTTTCCTTTGATTTGACATGGAGCATCATTACCAAATCTAACACTATTTCCATCATACTGAGTAAATTTAACAAACTTACTTTTGTCTCCTATCATGTGATGTGAGCGTCCACTATCTATGATCCATCTATCATTCTTGTTCATACATGTCACTAGTGTTGTCGGCTCTTCTTCATTAGATTGGTCCTTTATGGCCACATAAACAACTTCATCATCATTATCATTAGAATCCTCTTCAACAATATATCACTTCTTGCCTTTGTCTTTTTAATCTTTCTCTTCTCTTCTATACTTGTGTTTGTTGCCTTCCTTGTATTCCTTTTTCTGTGTACACCTTGCAGCAATATATCCTACTTCATTGCAATTAAAACAAATGATAGGAAAATTACCTTTGAGTTTTCCTTTGCCTCTATGAAATCTTCTAGCTAGTAAAGCTTCCAATTGTTCCACATCTTCCTCATTAGTGCTATTGTCACTGGATACATATTTCATCTTTCTTCCCTTCTTTGATTTCACCTGTTCAGTATCTTTCAATGATATCTTGGCTTTAAAAGAAGATTCAACATTCTCAGATCTGTAGTTGTCAAAGTTAGATAACTCAAATGCAGTGAGTCTACCCACTATACCATCAAAACTTAGATTATTTCCTGACATACATCTTAGCTCTTGTATAGATGATACTCTAATAGCATAGATAGGGAGCAAGGCTCTCAAGAAGTTACTATTAACAATATCATCATCTAATTTACCACTCAAACATCTTATTGCACTTACCACTTCCTTTATTCTTGAGGCATACTAAGCAGCATTCTCACTTTCTTCCATTTTCATATCATCAAAATTTCCTCTGAGGCTTTCTCTTTTTGATCTTTGGAAATTTTGATCTCCTCCATAAATGTCTAACAAGGCTTTCCACATCTTGAATGTAGTGTCACATCCTTTGATATCATCGAATTCAGCATAGTTGAGTGCAGAAGCAATTTCCAACATTGTCTAATTGTGTTCCTGTTTGTTTTTCAAATCTTCTACAGTAAGAGTACCAGTTGGATCAACATGTTCAGTAATAATTGAATTTTGGACATAATCTCCTATGGATCCAAGATGTAGTTTTATCAAGTTTTTCCATGCAAAAAAATTATCTTTGTTGAGCTTGGGAACTTCTCACTTAGGCATTTTGATCTTTTCTACTTCTAGTCCCTGAACTGCCTCACAATAGGTGTTCCATAGTCATGCACTAGGCCTAGATTAGGAATAATCTATCCAAGATAAGGACTAATTTTCCCCTACCATGAGGTGCATTTAGATTTTCAACCCAGGGACGTATACTTGAAATGGCTAGCACAGTATGTGCACTAGGTACCTTGATGAGTTATTATGCTTGTGCTGCAGGAAAGCAAAAATGCAAAGGAAGGAAACTACACTACTACTGTGGAAAGGAAACTACTAAATCTATGAATGTTGAAAACACAATGACAAGATAACATAGATTCCATCTTGACTCATCCATTAGACTGTTCTCACAGATTCTGCAGGAACATTCATGAAGTGTGATGCTACAGGAAGGAATTAACTAGCTACATCTTACTTACAATACTGCTAATGCTTAGTAAAATGAATCTATTATATCCTAATCTAATCCACCTTCCAAGTGGGCCCCCTTGGTTGGCTTGTTTAATCTACCAACATAGGATAGAAACTAAAGAGAACTAATTCATTTCATTAATCAGTCATTACATAATTTAGAATTGTAAAACACAACTGCAACAAATTGTGAATCAGTTTTCTCTCTTACTCGATAAAACTTATCAAAACCAAAAAATAAAAACTAAAAACTTCACACACACGAGTCGATCCTGACATATATAGGTAATCTACTCTTTATTACATAACAAAAAAGTAACTATCCTAAGTTAAGTCCGCAGGAGAGAATATAGGAGAACAACTAAAAGCGAAAAGGAAGGATAACGGAATTGAGGAGGGAGCAATGAAGTCATAGCATCCACTTGTTACAATGTAAATGTAGAGAAGGTAATGGCTCATAAAAACTCCTCCTTATTTTCTGCCATGTTTCCTAGAGTGGTTATAACTTCCTTTTCGTGGTTGTTCCTTGATGCTCATTTCTCCTTGAATGTTGTCAGCAACCAACTTCTGGATTCTTCCGCTCATCCTTTAATCCTTATCATCAGGTTAGTTATGATATAAGACATATTTGCAAATAAACATCCATCAAACTAAATTCAAGCATAAGAATGAACATTTGGATATTTATATGAAATACTGCATATTAGATATACTTTAGGCAAAGGATGACATAGTTTTTCTACCCCATAAATCATCAAATGTTTATCAAACATAGGCTTATAAGTGTTAAAACAAGGATAAACAAAGTATCATAAAGTATCTTAAACATAACAAAATAAAGGCATTTTTTAGACTCATCATCTGCCCCCTGCTAAACTAATGCTTGTCCTCAAGCATTACACTTCTTTGTCAAAGATCTGAGCTCCCCAACTTTTGTCTTTCCCTTTCTGCTGCTCTTGAAGGTGTAATAGAATCCTTTGGTCCTTTCCCATACTTCTCGCTTGTGGTCTTCTTGCAACTTATCAAGTTTGTCAACATCAATATCATACAGGGGCTATAAAAGCATTGGAGGTTGCATGGTTAAAGGACACCATAGCTCTGGCCTTAGTTGCTTTCCCAGTTCTAAATATTTTGGAACTCTATATAGTGCTACTTCCAAATTAATAGGATTGTACGACTCTAATTTCTTAAGAGAATCAGGTAACTATGCCCATCTACCTCTTACTCCAATCATAGCTCTCTGGAACACAAAGTAGGGCAAGTTTTTATATTCGACATATAATTTGGCTCTAGCAGCAAATACCTTCTTTCTAATGTCTAGATTACTCTTCCCATAGGTTAATGTAAACCAATCTCGAAGCATTTCTTCTGGTTGTTTACTTTCTGCCCTCAAGGGTAAAGGTTTTGTTCTCTCCTCATCTCTGTAATTAACCAGATATCTATCATAATTTGCCTCATTAGACATCCATGACATTAAATCTTTCAAATGCACATCTCCTATATAGAGCAAAGAATTCCACTCAGTTTCTGTAGGAATGAAAAAATTATGAATATACAACTCACACAATAGATTTTGCTACCATGGTGGTAAGGTTTGATACAGCCCATAAAAATCTTGTGCAGTTTTGAATTCTACATTTACATTTCTGAGGGTTAACATCAACTGAAACAAAAGATATTATTCTTCCAAACAAAAAGCATATACTCGAGGAGGTGGTCTGCAAGCAAGAGCTTGATCAGCTAATTTAAGTGCATGTTCCATGCACTATTTCTGTCTTTCTAGCTATTCTTTCAATTCTTCAATCTCCTCATTTTGTGATGTTATGATCTTGCTCATTCTTTTCTTCTCCTCTTTCCATAGTGCTTTAACAAATAAATGCTGTCCATATAATTGGAAAAGGAGTTTTTGCAAGGTGACAACACTATTATCCTCTTCATAATCCTTTTTCTTTTTTCATTCCCGCTAGATGTTCTGCCAAACTATTGATCCATGTTGACTTATAGGGGACTAAGGCAGTATTCGAATCATGACTTTCAGGAACTACTTCATTCTCATTGCTTGAAACACCTAGTAAATCCATTAAGGTTTCGTTAATTTCTTGCTCACATCCTACAGGAGGACTACCAGAAGCTTCTGTCATCTAAGTGTGAAGGAGAGAATGGTCAAAAATTATCTACACAGGAGACTCTGGAGCAGGTGCTTTAGACAATATAGGATTTTTAAAAATCTTCCCTCTCATTCTAGGGCTTCTCTGCAAAGGAGTCTCTTCTTGTACTATTTTCTTTTGCCTACTTTTCTGTTTCAGTATCACTGTTGCAGGATTAGTTGCTGCAGGAACCTTCTTTGTTTTCTTCTGTTGCTTAATTGTAGGACTAGGTTTTTGTTGAGCAATGATTTCTTCTGGTGACTTTCATTTCCTTTTAGCTTGACTAGTAGTGGGTTTAGGGATGTCCTATTCAGGTGGAGGCACATTCGCTTGAGTGGAAGCAAATTCTGGTTCAATCCCTTGTGTGTTTTTTGTTTTAGCTCCCTCAATATTTTGTTCTACAGGCTCACTACTGGAAACTATGTTTTCCTCACCCTACTGTTCACTAGGGTCAACTTGGGGTTGTAAGGTTTTAAATTTCACAAAATCATCCCATGTCAAAGGGGATATGTCCTTAAGAGACCTTTCTATTAACAACCTAATCAAAGCATGGTGAGTGATAGAATTATCTTTCCCTTTTTGAGTCTCTTTTGCACTAATATAGAGCATATTATACAAAAAATTTGGGAGATTCATGGCAATATTGTGCCTTATACAACTAAGCAACTTAAAATGGTGTGCATGTAAGTGAGAAAATCTGCCTTCACAAGTAAAATACCTGATGACATGCATTGCTAGGTCAGGGTATGGAGGTGGCAAAGACAATCTCTTGCACCCCTTCTTTGTAACATCCAATGGAGGGTCATGTGGGGTAGTGAACTGGGCCCTTGCTGACCTAGCGTCATGCAAGCTCGAATAATGCTCTCCAATAGGAGGTAACCCTATTACTTCTACAATTCCTTCTTCTGTTGCAATTACTGTCAAACCTCACACAGAAGCTTCACGTTCATCAAATGTCCTGATGAATTCTACAGTTGCTTCTTCATCATATGCTGTTAAATTAAAACAATAACCTAACCACCTGCATGCATTGAATCTTCTTACTGCTTCTACATTAGAGAGCAACAAAATGTGCTCGACTAGCTCTTTTCTCTGTAAACCTCCTCCCATTTCTTGATATTTTTGCTACTCCATTTCCCTCTCCCTTTCTGAATGCAAACTTCAAAACTCTGCATTATTTCTCAAATGCTTCACTACTTCATTTTGGGAACATTAATTGTCATAACCAATTGTTATGTGCCATAATTAAACTTTAGGAAAAAGTAAATCATGAATTTGCATGAAAATCGTCCGAAAACATGGTTCAAATGCCAAATTTTTTTTTAAATAGGTCACATCATGGCTTAGCACAAAAAATTTGGCATGAACAAAGAAAAATTCATTCAAAAAGTGAGAGTACAACACTTGACATGGCATACTTATGACAAAAAGTTCTCATTAATAAAGGGTAATGCCAAGCTTTTTGAAAATTATCATAGTTAATTAGGCATGCCATTGGATAGTACAACACTCCCCTGCCCCCTGCTAATTTTATGACAAGTGTCCTCACATGTCAGACTAGTATGGGTTAGGGACTGGAATACGCCGTAATTATAAAGACTATGCAGTATTAGATATAATTAACAAAATCTGCAAACTTATAAATGAATAATAGTTTGAAATTGTTTATACCTGCCAAGTGGATTGTCACATGCTCCAAAAAAAAGGTGGCAAAAATAATGTAAATGGTAGCATCCATTAGCATGTGCAGATTTGATTGAAAACACAAAAATGTAAGTATGTAGAAAGTGAGTGGATGGATGATTAAGAAATGGAGTGAGGTGGGTGGATGGAAGATTAAGATATGAATGGAAAGAAATATCATGAAAATAAAATAGACTTTATGCGAACATAAAGTTATTATTATGGACATGCAAATTATAATTAATGTTGAAGAAGAGCAGGCGAAAGGTTTTCACCTTTGACTGCAGGAAGAGATACTTGAGTTGTTGTTGGATCCGGTTGTTTGAATTGTTGCATGAACTCGGCTTTTGTTTGAGGTTGTTTGTAAAGTTTAAGTCAATGACCGTTAATCAACATTTTGAAAGGCATATCATCAATTGTGGTTAGTTGAACTATTCCATTGTCAAAGACATGGATGATTTGATATGTTCCTAACCATCATGTCTGTAGCTTCCCTAGCATATCCTTGAAGCAGGAATCATACAATAATGCCCAGTCACTAGCTTTGAACTGTTTGTTGAGGATATGAGAATCATGTCAATGTTTTCTCTATTTTTGCACTAGTTCAATATGTTCTAAAGCAGTCTTGCGCGTTTCATCCAAAGAATTAAGATGCAGGAGATGTTCTCTTTGTGCTGCAAGAAGATCAATATCTAAGGCCAAGGCTATTCTTAAAGTCTTGTGTTCGAATTCAATTGGAAGCATTGCCACTTTCCCATACAAAAGCTCAAATGGTGTGAATCTAGTAGTGGTTTTTCAAGTTATTCTATAAGCCCAAACAACTTCTTGTAACTGGCTAGTCCAATCTCGACGATGCAGATGGACTGCTTTAGTTAGAATATTTTCTAGCTCACAGTTGGTAACTTCTGCTTGTCCATTGGCTTGTGGATGATAAGGACTAGATTTGCAATGCCTGATGTTATACTGTTTCATCAATTCTAAAATCAGGTTAGAAGTAAATTGTGTGCCTTGATCAGTAACCAATTTTTTAGGAACTCCATAACATGTAAAAATCTCTTCATACAAGAATTTGGCAACTTTTTCATCACGAGCATGTTTCATAGCCTTAACCTCAACCCATTTGGTTAGGTAGTCAGTACAAACCAGAATATAAGACTTCCCATTGGATGGAGGATCAATAAGACTGATGAAGTCCATTCCCCATTTGTCAAATGGTGTTAACACCATTTGAGGGTTCAGAAGCATTTCATTTGTTTTGGTTGGGTGACCCATTCTTTGGCATTGGTCACACTTCCTTGTATAATTGATTGCATCTTTATGAAGGGTAGGCCAATAGTAACCAATGGCTAAGATTTTGAAAGCTATTCCTTTGGCTGCAAAATGTCCTTCACAGGGCTCATTATGACATGCATGCAAAATATCATATGTCTCATCTTCTCTTACACATCTGCGCATAACTTGATCAGGTCTAGTATAGAACAGAAAATTGTCTATCCATGAGAAATGGAAGCTTTTTTGTATGAGCAGCTTTCTCTCCTTATAAGAAAAATGCATTGGTGTCTTATTAGTTGCAATGTAGTTAGCAATATCTGCATACCATGGAACTTTAACAGCAATATGAAACAAATGTTCATCTGGAAATGCATCATCTACCAGAGTAGTGTTAGTATCATGATGATTGATTCTTGACAAATAATCAGCTACAACATTTTTTTTTCCAGGCTTATCTACTATGGTTATGTCAAATTCTTGTAACAATAGTAACCATCTTGCTAACCTACCAGTTATAGCAGGTTTGTTCATGAGATACTTGATTACTACATGATCAGTATGAACATAGATAGGATAACCTGTGACGTAATGCCAAAATTTATTTAGAGCATAGACTACTGCTAACAATTCTTTTTCAGTCACTATGTAATTCACCATGAAGACTCTTACTAATATAATAAATGGCATTCTCAAGATTTGAGTGTTTCTGTGCTAAAACTGCTCCTCTGGCATAATCAGAAGCATTTGTATATATGTGAAAAGGTAGGTTCCAATCAGGGCCTTGTAAAATTAGGGTTGTGGTCAAAAGTTCCTTAAGCTGCAAGAGAGCTTTATCACACTCAGGTGTCCAATTGAATTCAGCTTCTTTTGTAAGCAACTTATACAAGGGATTGGCTATTTTACGGAAGTCTTTTATAAAATGCCTGCAATATCCAGCATGTCCCAGAAAAGATCTGATATCTTTTAATTTAGTAGGTATGGGTAATGTTTGAATTACCTCAATTTTAGCTGGGTCTACTTGTATACCTGCAGTAGATATGAAATGACCGAGTACCACACCCTCTTCCATGAGCATGAAACACTTTTCACTATTTAGTGCCAAATTATTTTCTTGACATCTTACCAAAACTTTTTCAAGATTTATCATTGCTTCTTCAAACGTAACTCCAAATGTTGTAAAGTCATCCATATAGATTTCCATATAATCATGTGATATATCAGCAAAAATACTAATTATAGCCTGTTGAAACGTTGCAGGAGCATTACAAAGACCAAATGGTAAAACAAAGTATGCAAAAGTACCCCATGGACAGGTAAATATAGTTTTTTCTTAGTCTTCAGGAGCAATATTGATTTGATTATAGCCACTATATCCATCTAAAAAGGAGAAGTACTTCTTTCTAGCTAGTGTATCCAAAACTTGATCTATGAAGGGTAAAGGAAAATGATCCTTTTTAGTAGCCTTATTCAACTCCCTATAATCTACACAAATTCTCCATTTTCCTCCTTTCTTAGGTACTATAACTAGTGGTGATACCCATTTACTATCAGATATAGGATAGATAAAGCCAGCATCAAGCAGTTTTTGCAATTCTATTTTGACTATTTCTCTGAGGCTTGGATTATCCTCCTTTGAGGTTGACAAAGTGGTAGACAACCTTCATTAATGTATATCCTATGGGTACACAATGTAGGGCTTAATCCTTTCATATCATCATAATCCCAAGAAAAAGTCTTCTCATGCTTCTGAAGCAATTCTTTTAATTGTTCCATCTGTACGGATGTCAAATTGGGGTTAACATGCAGTTTATTGCCTTTACTCAGTTCAATAGGAATAGTGGATTCTACCATAGCAATTTCAGAGATTGGGCTTCCTTCTACTTCACAGGGAAGTAGTGAACAAAGATTTTTAGGTTCCTTAAGTAAAGTACAACTTGTATCACACTCCTCATATGTAATCAATTCTAATACAGAGCTTTCAAACACATCTTTTCCTACCACACAAGTGTTGGTAAGGATGCTCTAGATTACTGCATCTTCTTCTTGCAACTTTAGAAAAGATTGCCTATGTAACATCATAAGTTTTACTATGGAATTTATCTCTTCTTCTTCATCTCCTAAATCTGGCCAAAAATATTTACTCAAATCTGGTGATGGTTGTGCAAGAGGATATAGATCAAATTGCTTGGTTGCTTGGCCATTTGATATGGTCATATTCCCTGATCTACAATTTATGTTTGCATTAGCTGTGGCCAACCATGGTCTACCTAGAATGATAGGATAGCCAGATAGGTTTACTTTAGGGGACAAAATCATGAAGTTTGTAGGATATTCTAGGGAATCTAAGGTCACAATAATATTTTCTATCATTCCATCAGGAGTGACAGTGGAACTATCTGCAAGCTACAAAATAGTTGGTGTGCGCCTTAATCCTTCTATTTGTAACTTCTTCATGGTTTCTTTAGTCATCACATTTATAGCAGCTCCCAAATCTATTAAGGCATTTTTAACAAATTGACCATTGATGCTAACACTTACTACTAGACTCCCTAGGTCAGAATATTTTGGTGAAAGCACTCTTCCTAACATGATATCAGCTAAATGTCCAACAACATGAACTGTGGTAGGATCCTTCTTCTTCCTTCCAGGTTTCTTTAGACAAGCTTCCCTTATAGCTTTTCCATAAGAAGGAATTTCCTTAATAGCTTGAAACAAAGGTATTCAGACATGCATATTCTTCAACTGGTTAACAATGTCAAATGGTTGCTCCTTGCTTTGTTCCTTTTGTATTAGTTGGTCTAGAAAAGGAGGCTCTACTGCTGGTTGATCTGGTATTGTAATGGTAACATTAGTTGGGTCAACAAGTTCATCAACCAAAGGTTTTGATGCTATAGGAGAGTCTGATACTTTAGTTATAAGAGGTGGCCTTGGTGCTGGTAAGGTCGTTCCAGATCTCAAATGTATATCTGCAACATCTAGGGCATAAGAAGGGTACTGCTGGGTATTAGTACTATACATGGGCTGCTGTGGTTTACTATTTGGATTTGGCTGGGGTTGTGCAGGTAGCTGTGTTTTCTTTTGAGGTCCACTATTTGCAAGTGGTGGCATTAAAGCAGGTTGTTGAGCTGGAGGGGGTAATTGTGGAACACCAGTATTTTGGTTAGGCCATTGTTGAGATCCCTTCCATTGGTTTAGAGATTTCCAATTCCCTGGGTTTGGAGATTGCCAATTCCCTTGGGGTGGTTGCCATTGGTTCTGCTGGTTCTGGGGCCATTGGTTATTCAGCTGGTTAGGCCAAGTTTGTTGGAAATTTTGAGACCATTGAGACTGTTGTGGGTTATTTTGCCCAGTATTATTCCAATTGGGTTGGTTTTGTGGAGGACCTTGGGTATTGCGGTTTTGCCATTGATTACCATATGAATTTGAATTTTGCAAGGGGTCTTGAGGCATACCTTGATGTTGAGCCCATGGTCGGCATTGAGCAACAAAGAATACATGCTCATCATCCCCATCTATCTTTACATATTCAATTGGAAGATGTTGGTTCTCCATGCTTGCAACCAATTTACAGTGGCAATCCTTCTTTTGCTTTCAAAAATGAGGAAAATACTCATCTAGTTGTAACTTAGCCTCTTCTTGCTTCTTCTTTGCAATCATTGTATCCAATTGTGTAGCGACATCATTACTGATGTCTTGTTTGAAATTTGACAACAAATTGGATATTTCAAGTTTTGAAATGCCTTGACTAATTCCTTTTGTAACCGTAGAATGGGGTCCTCGAGCTTTCTTCATGGTTGACCTTGAGTAGTTCTGACATATCTTTTTGAGGTCATCCCATTGAGCTTGATATACATCTCCACCGGCCATCAGGTCCAATGCTTCCAAACAGTCTTCATTCACTCCTCTTAGAAAGACTAGTTTTTGGGAATCTTCAGACAATGTGTGCTAAGGATTCCTTTTTAGTGTATATAAAAATTGAGAAACATAGTCTTCTAATGTCTCTTCCTCCTTCTGTGATATCCTAAAGATATCATCTCCTCTTGTGCTAGATGCTTTGCAATATTCTTTATATTTTTCCAAAAACAAGGCTTGCATTTCATCCCAATTTACAGCTGCATTGGCTCCTAAGCCCATGAACCATTATAAAGCTGATTCTTTCAATGTGGCTGGAAATAATTTAAGCTTATGGGCATCAATGTTGTAGTCAAAACTATGAAAAAGGATTTTGAACTCAAATAAGAAGGTATCGGGGTCTTTAGTTGCAAGGCCATAGAACTTTAGAAGAGCAGTGGGAGGTATATTCTTGAGATTGGCATTGGTTATGAGACTTGGAAGTGGAAATGGAAAAGTGGGTTGTGCCATGACTGGTGGGACTGGATTATGAGGTTGCTACTAAAAAGGAAGGTTAGGCACTGGGTGATTAGCAACTAGTGGATTCGAGGTAGTGTTATCAAGAAAACTGGTCAATATTTCAGTGAAAGGTTGGAGACTAGATATATCTAGGGATTCAGCTCTTGATGATGATATTGTGGGGAAAATAGGACTTGCATCTTCAAAGGGAAACTCAACTTCTTCTTCAGCTTCTTCATTCAAATTAACAGATCCCTGTGGAAAAAATCTGCCATATTCATCTCGTTGTCTTCCTCTTCGATGCATGCAACTAAAATTTTCACATTGGTAAAAAGAACTTAATCTAAAAACTATGACTCAAAAATGCTCCTAGCTTGTAACCATCCCTAGCAATGGCAAAAATGAACCACCTCACAATAGGTGTTCCATAGTCATGCGCTAGGCCTGGCTTAGCAATAATCTATTCAAGCTAAGGACTACTTTTCCCCTACCATGAGGTGCATTTAGATTGTCAACCTAGGGACGTATACTTGAAATGGTTGGCACAGTATGTGCACTAGGTACCTTGATGAGTCATTATGCTTGTGTTGCAGGAAAGTAAAAATGCAAAGGAAGGAAACTACACTACTGCTATGGAAAGGAAACTACTGAATCTATGAATGTTGAAAACACAATGACAAGATAACAGAGATTCCATCTTGACTCATCCATTAGAGTGTTCTCACAGATGCTATAGGAACATTCATGAAGTGTGATGCTACAAGAAGGAATTAACTAGCGACATCTTACTTAAAATACTGCTAATGCTTAGTAAAATGAATCTATTCTATCCTAATCTAATCCACCTTCCAAATGGGCCCCCTTGGTTGGCTTCTCTAATCTACCAACTCAGGATAGAAACTAAAGAGAACTAATTCATTTCATTAATCAGTCATTACATAATTTAGAATTGTAAAACACAACTGCAACAAACTGTGAATCAGTGTTCTCTCTTACTCGATAAAACTTATCAAAACCAAAAACTAAAAACTAAAAACTTCACACATAGGAGTCGATCCTGACTTATATAGGGAATCTACTCTTTATTACATAACAGAAAAGTAACTATCCTAAGTTAAGTCTGCAGGAGAGAATATAGGAGAACAACTGAAAGCAAAAAGGAAGGATAATGGAATTGAGGAGGGAGCAATGAAGTCGTAGCATCCGCTTATTACAACGTAAATACAGAGAAGGTAATGGCTCATAAAAACTCCTCCTTATTTGCTGCCATGTTTCCTAGAGTGGTTATAACTTCCTTTTCGTGGTTGTTCCTTGATGCTCGTTTCTCCTTGAATGCTATCGGCAACCAACTTCTGGATTCTTCTGCTCATCCTTTAATCCTTATCATTAGGTTAGTTATGATATAAGACATATTTGCAAATAAACATCCATCAAACTAAATTCAAGCATAAGAACGTGCATTTGGATATTTATATAAAATGCTACATATTAGATATAATTTAGGCAAAGGATGACATAGTTTTTCTACCCCATAAATCATCAAAGGTTTATCAAACATAGGCTTATAAGTGTTAAAACAAGGATAAATAGAGTATCATAAAGTATCTTAAACATAAAAAAAATTAAGGCATTTTTTAGACTCATCAGTCCCTTTAAACTAAGTCAACAGCAATGGTCTGATACCAATTGTTATAATTCTTTAGAATAACTAAGACGGGGGGTGAATTAGTTATTCAAGGTCCAATGCAACTTTTTCTACAAATCCTTAATGGAACATAACTAAAATTATCATGCATGCAATTAAACATTAAATAGAAATGAAAAGTAACCATGCATCACACCATAACACTAAGAATTTGATAACCCAAAAACCCTCCAGGATAAGAAGGTAAAACTAGAGTGGGTATGATACCTACAAAATAACTGCGCAATTGATTTCAACCACTTCTGATGGTCTGCCCTATTAAAGGCTACAACACATTGTTAAATGTGACCTTGTTAGAGGATTTCACCATATTAGGAATGGGCCTGGTTAAAGGACTTTGAAACATTCACTTGGAATGTCACCCTGTTAAAGGATTTACAATATGGCTATTAAACCAACCTAAGTCCATACGATTTATTCTAACTGTTACAATTGCTAGAGAGTAAAAATAATGGCTTTTGATTTGATACAACTTACAACATATCTTGCAGATTACAGATCACTCTTGAACTCAATCCTTTGCTTGTCTTTAATCACTGCAGCTCTGTAAGCTTGTCATCTCAAGCTTCATCACCTTGAGTCTTCTTACTCATCATACCAATGCAATCATATCTATGGTCACCTATCGAAGCAGAGTATCTATGCTCTCTTCCACCTTAGCACCTTCTTCAATAGTTCATACTTTCATGCTTGACCACCTCTTTGTTTCGTGACCTTATGACTCCTTAAATAGAAATCTGGGATACTTTTCTTGCTTGATTTTCCCTCTCCAACTTTAGGGTTTCAATAGATTAGGTAGGATACAATGTATCTATCTCATATCTTGCTCTTATCTAGAAACTTTTTCTAGAACCCAATTGTATTCGCTAAAAGTATTTTACATAGTGTTCTATGCCACTAGCTCATTAGTCTTATCTTCTATCTGATTCACATAATTCTAGATAACTACCATGTCGGCTCAGATCTGGTGAATCTTTGATTTTCAAAATAATGTAGCAACTCAACATTATTGATTTACTGATGCTCGGCACCTGAAGAAATTCTGTGAAACTCAGCTCTTGAAATTCACTTGGCACTTATATCTTGCTCGGCACTTGAAAACTTACTCGGCACCTATTATCTTTTCGACTACTCAGCACCTAATCTTCACTCGGCACCTGAAGATCACTTGGCACACACTAAGTTTAACTTTGCTCGATTTCAACTAAGAATCTATTTGGCACTAACTAGCTTGCTTAGCTCTTTCTAATGAACTTAGTTAGGCTTTACAAATGACTTAGCTAAACCTTACATCTTTGATGTGTTTTAGTGTGCCCATTCTCTGTGTTTGACATCAATGCACTATTTCATCAATATCTTAGCTAATCCTTATACTTCATTATAACATCATAACTTCAACCTTTCTCTAGGTGCTCTAGTTACATATTATTTATTGCCTCCTCCTTGTCAATCAACCAATTTATAGTATTTGAGTCACTAAAGAAATTGTCATTCCTGCAAGTAGCAAGTTTGTCATCAATGACAAAACAATGATTGAAAATATTCTTTACCAATTGCATTACTCTTCATTCATGAGCTTTTCAATCATTTCCAACAAACTAATCCTTCCCTTACACTATTATTCCATAGTATTGAATATAAATTTCCATATTCTTTGTGTTTGATTTAAAGTTGTGATGTCATGCATCAATCCTCTACTTCGACTATTGGTGATAACCACTATGGAATTTAAATAAAAAATTCTTAGATATGCTTTGTTTTCCAATACTTCTTAAAGGACACCATTGAAAATACTATTTTAAGTTATTTGTCTCCATTCACAACTCAAATTCTATCTAGGTTCTACCACATGCATCAAATTCCACTTCAAATTTGGAAAAGCTTTACCCAAATTCTTCTCTGCAAACCCTTAGTACAAATAAAGAACCCATGCTATATTTGTGTCTAAACATATTTGAACCCATAGTTGTGCTAGCCCAGACTAGGACCCTAGTTTTCTAGGGAAGAATTTGGTCAATTTATACCATTCTTTTATAAAAAATACATAGCTCTGATTTAGTTTTATGTTTTGACTAGTTTGGAATAACTGAAATACATTTGTACTTTTTGGAGTTTATTTTCATAAAATTGTCATCATTTTTCATACCTTCTAGTTACATATTTGATGAAAACTGATACAAGTGTGAAAAACTTGATCTTTTGAAATCAAAGAATTGTGATTTTTTGTCAAATTTATTTTTCATGCCTTTTTTTATTTGAGTTTATGATTAAATTTTAATTTTTTTGACTCCCAAAATATCATTTTTTATTATTTTAAAGACTAAGGCTACTTGTCTATAAATACTTTCTATCATCTAATTTAATATTCATTATTTAACATAGTGAGTTTGATCAAACCAAGCACTCTAGTTCTGACTAGCACAATAATTTTGTGGTTTTTTTCCTTATTAACCCTTCAATATTCTCTCTTTTGTTTTTTTACCTTCTGATAAATAGTTGAAGGAAATTTTCAAAAATTACTAGGTGAATATGAAAACTAAACCATACATTTTGTATTACTCAAATTAGGGTAGGTCAATATACATTTGGCATTCTTCTATGGTAGTCATCAATCCTCTCAGGTGCTATTGAATCTGATCAACTAATTGATTGATGAGATTGTTCTTACATTCAAATTAATTTTAGCGAATGGGGTGGGAGCCTTAATTTATTGTGATTAGGTTATGGATAATTATGACCATATTTGTGTGGAGCTAATTATTTTACATCTCCATTTGGGTATAGTAGAGAGCAGAAAACCATACTGGAGATGTGTTGATATACACTTTGATGAAACATAAAGATTTCATTTTACCATGTTTTTGTGGAGCTTTGAATGCTATAGGATGTTGTTGATCCTATCCAATTATTACATTTCCTAATCTAGATTCATCTATTCAATAGCTAATGTTTCTAAAACTCCCATTGCAATAATTTGCATTGATGTTAATACTTGTTTTATATTTAATAAATTTACCCATCTTCTTTCAATTAGAATTGAGAATCTTTCTATAATAGCCCACTTAATAAAGCAACAAATAATTGATGAATGACCAAGAGTCATGTTTATTGAAAGTGATTGGTTTGTAATGTAATGCAGTATAGTTTAGCCTAGATATACTTTTGAATATATTGTTCTTTGAATAACATTATAATTTCCTATTGTGATATATGATAAAGGTGTGAACTATTTTGACTGTAGCAATATTGAATGTTATTGTGATATTACTATTAAAAAAAAGGTTCAATACATCTATTATTTTCATAGCTTTCTTTCTTTTTGAAGTCGTTAATGCTTGTGGTTCTTGATGTACAAGATGTGTACACCCCTCTTCAGAAAGAGCTTATCGTCCCAATTTTTGAAGTTTGTGTTTCTGTGTTGTCAAGTCCTTTTGAAGTTAAAATGTTTTACCCAATTATAATTTTTCAACCTTTTTTCTATAGGACACATTAACCTTATCCACTATTGGACAATTTCAACTTTTATTCTATAGGAAACAATGACCTTATCTATTGTTATTAGACAATTAAATATGTCTCCTGGAGTGAATTTGTTCTTAACTAAACCATCCAATTAATGTTTTCTTTTGTGACATCCCACTAATTTTCTATTTCTTTTTTGACATCCCAATTTAGTGTGGTTTTGGTCTGAGTTTTTAAATTAATATGATCTATATTTTGAATTCATGTTGGAAAACTATCATTTATAATTTTAGTAACAACAGAAATTATAGTGTCGTCAACATGTAAAACAACTTTTGAGAGGATTCCAATAATGTTTTAGCATTATAAGATCCCTAAATAAGCTTTTGGTGCAACCATCAAGGTTGTTTTTATTTCATGTTTTATATTAGAAGTTTACTATTTTTCCCCTCTTTATCTTTCTACTAGGATATTTATGATAACTTGTTTGATCATTATCACTAGGATGTCTTTCTTGCAATGAAATCCACTAGTGGAAAGTTACTAGTTTTCTAGTCTGGTTAGCTAATTTGCCATGATTCATTTCTTGTAGATAGATTTTAATTATTCACTCTCATAGAAGTTGCACAAAAAACCAACATAAGTTCATTTATTCAATTACCACACTACTCTATGTCCTTTACAATTTTTCAAAATTTAATATGAAAAAAGTATTCTATAAAGAATACTCTATAACAGATTGATGCCATATGCATGAGGTGTTTGGCATGGATTATGGCCAATGTACTTTCTAGATGTAAACACTTGATTAATACAACCTATCCAATAGTAGGAAAGTTTTAGAGAATCCCTTAAGAGTCAATCATTGTTTCAATATTTGTTTCAATCTTTGATAAACTTTTCTAGAAATTAATAAACACATTCAATAATTAAAAGAGTGTATAAGATGAGTTAGATAGCAAAAATTAAACAATTTGACTAATAAGTATTTCTCATCTTTTGCTGGCTAGTGTGTTTGTATATTCAGAAAAGCTTTGTTTTAACACTTCTAGTTACCAAGATTGTTCAAGTTATGGTTTATGATTGACTAGTAATTGTATTTTTCTCTTATCTATAGGACAAAAGAAAATTGGGGGCTTTCAAATGTTGTACTTCATTTTCTAGAAGATCTAAACTTAAATGTTTGAATGTAGGTTGCATCTTGCAAGCTTGATTCTATAAATCTAGATTGAAGTATAAACTAAGAAATTTAAATTTTATGTAGAAGCTATGAAGAAAATGTGTAATGGGTTTTCCTGATAGTGATTTGAGAAATGTTTTTTGAAATTATTTAATTTGAATGAAGCAATAAAGATTTAATATGCAAATGATTGTAAGTACGTGTTTATATCAATACAAGCAATCTATGCATATGTGTAGCACATAATTAAAAGAATTGGAGGTAAGTAATCATGCTTATATATCAAGTGTCTAGCTCATCTAAACTGGGCTAGTAATACAACCTTTATGATGTTTTACACTAAATGCTTACAATAGAACCCTAGGCCAAGTCTTAGAAAAGGGCTTAAGGAGGCAAGGGTAATGGAGTTATCCATATCCATATATGTTATATGTAGTTCTAATGATGATTAACAAGGTGTGTTTGAAAATTTTGCAAAATTTAAAGCATGAGATATATATTTCTATATTAGATATTACATATACTACTCAACACCTTCTCCAACATGATCTGAGTGCGATAGAAAAGCATCATTTTTTGAGTCTAAGAAAGCATTAAATTCAAGTCTTAGTAAATGATATGACAATAGATTATCAATTAGAAGCTTGGTTTTATAGAAAAACTATTAGAAAAAGCAATAGTAGAAAAGAGTAATAGGAAGACATCTGCCTATACAAAGAAGTCAAAGGAAAGTGATTAATACCACTCCCTTTTGGAAATCATGTGTAAAAAGGAAATGTGCAAAAATTGTGCATCTTTATGATATGTAATATAAAAGTATTATCTCATTGATACAATTAAATTAATATAATAGAATGCCAACAAGAAAAGTGGAGTGACCAATAGAAATGGAAATACTCATTGAGAATGGTGTCTCAAAATATGATTTTGGAAGAATCTATTGTTAGACTGGGGTTGTTGTTGCACCAAAAGATCAATCTCTCAATGCTCAATAAAACCACTCAACTTTTAGTACATAGGAGGTAGTTAAGGCCTTGTCATGAATCTTGAGGGGAGATTGTGAAAAAATTTCCAACAATCTCCCCCTCAGCATTACCTAAGAGTCTGAGGATTCAAACCTGTGACCAAGCTCTAATACCACTTGTTAGAGTGTGGTTGTTGTTGCTCCAAAATACTAATATGTCAATGCAAGATACAACCACTAAACTTATAGTACATAGGAAGTAGTTAAGCTCTTTTCATGAATCCTGAGGGGAGCGCTAAACAAATTTCCAACATCTATGTCATTAATAAACTATCAAAAGGAATTTTGAGGAATGGGTATGCGTCTTTGACTCTTAGCTATTAGATTTAGTCTTAGAATCATACTCTCATATCAAATAGCTAAAATAGTTATATATGAAAAATCCTTCATTGAAAAAAATTATTCATTTCAAATGTCTAACTAAAATTATATTAACAATGTAAAGTAAAATAGATACCACTAACCTTCAATTCTTTTCAAGACAAGTTCCTCGAAAGAATAGACCTTGTCTAGAGCCTCTCTTATAATCTTCACCCAAAAATCTACCAATTCACTTAAAGAAAAAGGTATTGGCAAGAAGACTCAAATACAATATCTTACTCAAATTTCTTAGTTTATCCAATTCATTGATGGTTAAAGTCACAATATCCTCCTCTTTGATAAACATAACTAAACATTCAATATATTAGTGCATCAAGGGAGAGATTATGGAAATGATAAAATGTTGATTAAAAATATAAATATTCCATAAAAATAGGCTTTCTAAATTGATAGATAGAACATAAACACACATTTGGCATTACAATCCCCTAGAATGCATTTTTTGTCCCTTGGAGGAGAAGATAGTTCAAGTTGACCCAAATTTAGTACAAGTTACCTAGAAATAACTTGTTGCAGACAAATGCATACGGAATTCCTTCTGCTTCAATGGTCCTGTGAAATTTTTCATTGTTACCAAACATGGTCTTAGCAAGTTCCATCCCATGGACTTTGTCAACATCATTTCCAATCTTCAATTGTAAAAATCTCTACAAAAATCAATGGCAAGGGTTATGAATATCATAGAAATTTTTCTCTATGATTGTGCTAAAATAAATTATTCAATCCATCAAGGGCTACAAAGAGCATGCAATTATCCACCAAAGCATAAAACATTCATTGAAGGGATATTAAATATTAAAAATTCAAGAAAGTTCTCCAATAAAGACAAATTTTTATTAGCTAGAGCATGATATTAGGAGGATTTCCTCATGGTCTTACCAAAGGTAATCAATGTAAGCTTAAAGAAAAAAATGATCATTGGGAGGACAATATTCTACACATAGTTGGATCATGATTGAATTAAAAACTACCTTGGTGGACATATACAGAAATTGTGAAACTAAAGTGATATAGACTGTTGATAAATCCCTGGCACAAACATGGTTATCAAAAGGATTTTGTAGATTAGTTTTCTATTTATGGTTAGTAACCAAAATTCAAGATATTGTAGTTGAAACAATTTTTGCAACCACAAATATGAAACATAGAGCCCAAAGAATATACCATTACTAAAGGACAAAGAAATATAATCTATAGTTACATGTGACTAAAGGAATAGCTCATGAAAATGTAGTTAAGAGAAATGCATATAAAATATAAAGAGAGATTATCTTTCATTTGACAAATTTTTTTAGAGAAATGAGTTAATCTTAGAAGCATAAAACACAAGACTCATTGTTTAGATATATAGAGGTAGAGACAAACTGCCTATATTTGGAAATGGACCTCCATGATAATGAAATTAGCAAGGTTTTGGAATATAATATAGACATCTACCAGAGCACAACACATGTTAGTTTTGCAAAATGTAGTGATTGTAAATGTAATGTGGGTATTCATGTGAACTAAAAATAGAGACACGATGCCTACTATTTGAAAATGTTCCTCATGATGAACATCTATATAAAACAGATTAAGAAGAGAGCTTAGAATAGATATAATTAGTATTTATTATAGTTGCATAAAAAAAATTCACAATGTTGCAAAAGAAGATGGTTTTGTATAGGGAACATTTTCTAATGAACATATATACAAATTGTGAAAACCAAGAAGCATAAATAATATTTATAAATTATAAACAAAAGGAGTTTCAATTATCGATAATACATGTTTTATCGATGAGGCATCCTTTGTTAAGTTTTGTAATATTCTCCCTATAGAATATACACATCTTTATTTTGACCAACATTTTTTTATACAATGCAAAGAGAAAAATAACCCTAAGGAAAAAGTACCTCCACTATGGTGATATCATGACTTTGGAATGAGTAGTGGAAGATATCAAAAGCTCTTTGGAAGCTTCTACAATAGGCCCTATGATTTCTTGCTATGAAGACTCATTTCTATATCTGGTGACCTCTGCATATACTCTCTAATCCCAAGCATGTATGTGGCATTAAATACTACACAAGGGGTTAGCCAAATTATTTTTTTAGTTGCATACATGAAGGCTTTTCCAAGGCTAAATTGGTGGTGAAAGAGGAGGGTGTCTTCAAAACCAAGGGTTTTGTGTTTTCTTATGAAAGGAAGGTTGAACTTCATGACCTTGACAAGTTGTCAAAAATGGACATCAAGATTAGGTTCTTTAAATGAGTAAAACCATTTGTTTAATTTTCATCCTAAAGAAGATCCTTTTTTATATGCATGATTTGCAAATGTGGACAATTTTGTGGACTTTTCTAAGGGAAAGATTCAGGTTCAAATCCATCTGCTTTAATTAATAAATTTTTGTTTGTCTACATTATTACTATGACATGTGTAGTTATAAAGACATTTGACTACAAGTAATGAATGACATTTTTCAAGAATTAATAATAAAGCTAAGTTTGATTTTTAATATTCTATAAATCACTAAAATATTAGATAAGCTAAATAATATTAAGAGTGATTATATTTATTTGATTTACATAAATATATTTATACAAATAGAATAATAAAAATAAAAATCATCTTAAAAATATAAAATCATATGATGAACTAAAACCTAGGCTTAAAAAATCCTAAAAATTAATAAGTTTTAATTATTAAAAAATAAAATGCATATTTATTTTCAATAATATTAAATGTGTATTACACCTAAGATTAATTGTCAAAAATCTATATTATTTTTTATAAAAAAAATTTTTTAAAGGAATTACAATTACAGTATGAGATGTGTAAAATATTATAGAATATATATATGCTAATCAAATATTTGTAAAAATAAAATATCTACAATTCTTTGTTAAAGAAGATGAAATCATAAATTAGTGTTAAAGCTAATGTGTGTTATATTAGACTTGGATTTTTCCAAACTTTTGGGTTCTATTTACAATTCTAACAATGTCCATAATCATCACTTTAAGAGATCTATTTTATGTCCTATAATATATTTATTTTTAGCTAATGCAATAAATACTTACATCATACCCTATTTTGATTGTGCCTAATTGTAATGAATAATTGAGTGTGATCATGTATGCCACAAGATGACATCTTGTAACTAGTACTTGCACCAAAAGGACATGTTCCATAATTGTCATCAAGATACAAGATAACATTGTTGAAATGTATGCCATCTCATTTGATAAAATTATGGAGAAACTAATATCATATATTATTGACCACATATCTAGACTATTGAGTTAGTCATTCAACCCCCTTTTGGTGCAATTTCTAGTAAAATAATAAGAATAAATAAACTAAAAATTGCAACTTTGGTGTGAGAGTGCTTCTCACTATTTATTAAATATTTAAATATATTAAACATATTTATAATAAAATAATGTTATATTTCATAAAGATGGTTATTACATGACATTAATGTGATTAATAGTAATATTATATTGGCATTATAAAATACTTAATGGATAATTAATTTTTTGATATGCAGAGATAGACTTAAAGTTAAGTGCAACATGGGGGATTTTTGTTTTCTTTAGGAGTTCATAAATAGATTTTGAGGATTTTGGGTGCAGATTGGGGTGATTTTGAGCTCATTTCTAGTTCAATATCAATTGAGAGGATATTTGAGGAAGTTAACTTATAATAATGTATTGATAGGACAAAAAATCCATCGATAAGTAATAATATTTATAGAAAGTTAAAGATTATATTAATGTGATAAAAAAATCATCAATCATTCATTTACCCATTTGTTTGTGTGAATGATTATTAGTGACCAATTATTTAGTCATTTATTTGATCAGTTTTCTTGTGACTTGTCTTTGTCTAACCTTGTAATGTTACCTAATAACCAAATTAGTCATTTATTTGGTCACTTATAAAATTATAAAACAATATTAGATTTTGATCACTTTTAGTCACGTGACTAAAAATTTTAGTCTTGTGACTAAAAGTTCTAGTCATGTAGCCATATATTTTCCAAAATTCTAGTAGTGAACTCAATCTCTAGCCTCAATTCAATGGTCAATGGGAAACTTGATTGAGACAATTCTCTTGAACATATAAGGTTAGGGAGGTAGAAACTAAAGAGCATAAGGACTAAGAGGGAGTCACTATTGACCTCTATAATAAATCAGCCCAAGTTGCTTTAGGGAAATCCATAATTCCACAACTATTGAAATACTCATCCAACACTAACTGAGATAGTGGCATAACCATGCTAGGCTTCTTCCTCAACAGAAGCAAGGATACAAAGATGTGTTGAAGTCAATTTCCAAAAGGAGGATCTAGACTCATCGAAAGACTAAGTCTCTATCAAATGACAAGGCAACATCCACCTCAAGCTAGTAATTATTATAGTCCACATTTCTCCTCACAAAGGTGGGAAGGTGATATAGGGAACACACAAACCCAAGTACAAATCCCAAAAAGTACCTACTAGATTATGAAGGCTTGTTAACTCCTCTTTTAAGAATAGCATGAATGGTTAAAATTATCCAATGGTTGTAATTATGATATGTCATGATCAAATTTGACTCTACTCAATAAAGAGTACTCAAAACATCAATCAACATGTTCAAAAGTGTGAAATAGATGCTTGTTGTTCCCTAGGAAAATTTTTGCAATAGTATAGTCTCACATGAATTTTCTCATCAAACTAGGTGAGATAATGCAATGAACCAGGCAAGAAAGTTCATTATCACTTGATTCTCACATGAAATTTCAAATCAACACTAAAATTGTGTTCACTATGGAGGCCATAACTTTCATGTCTGGATTATAATTGACTCTATTTGAAAAGCAACATAAAGATATTGACAAGGCCTAAAACATGATGGAGCTTAGAGAGTCCTAAGACATAAGAGTTTGAATCATCACTCAAGATACAACATCATAGGAAACTCAAACTATCTCAGTGAACAAGACACACAACAAACAAAATGCCCAAGACAACTAAAGAGCACACATGACCAAAATGACAAAAACATGAAAAGAAATATAATTCACACACTAAAACAAATATTACTTCTCTTTCATAAAATTTTTTTTAAAACATAACACAAGCACTAATGCACAATGAAACTGAAAGGTTTCCAAGGAAAGGGTTCTAGAGTCACTTACCATAAAACATGTACATATCTTTTCAATTTTTCTTTCTAGAAATAATATTACATTTAATCATCATTTAAACCATCCAATTATACTAATGAATTTACATCTATCACAAAAACACTAGTATGTTCTCTATGATATTATCCCTTGTACATTCTACTAGAGGTTCAAGATGAACATCAACACACAACTAGACAATAGTTAAACACATTTAGAATAGCCATCATGAACCAAAATAGAAAGCCCAAATGGGGGATTGTCAACTCCAATAGTAAATCACAAAAGATATCAATTCAACAATAAGTCAAGTGTGACAACAGCCACAAAGAAAGTGATAGAGAAAATTTGTGACTAGTCCAAGAAAGAAAAATATTGAAAACAATGCTAGCCCAACAATGTGAGGAAAGTACCTCTAACCAAACAAAATAAGGCCTCAATAAAGTCACATTACATGTGATGTCTAGGAACAGTCATACAAGAGGGATAAACCACCACACAATTCTAAGGAATACATCATCCTAGCAGTGTTAGAGAAGACTCACACAAATCAAGTAGTATACCATAAATAATCTCATGCATATCCAGAGTACATAAATTTCCTTTATTATTCCCCATGCAATGCAACATTTAGATATCCATCAAATTAATACAATTTCCATAAGATTTTGAAGCGATCAGTTTGGGGACTTAAGTCATTAACCCAAAGGATCTAATGAAAAACCTAATCCTTTGCACTAATTCACAATAACCACTCATTTCTCAATGAAAGGAACCATTTCATTACTATATTGACATAACATACAATCACAAATAAGATTCATTTATTTACTTACTAATAGGATAAAATAGGGAAACGATGCACCTTACTCCACAAGGAGAACAAAAGAGGCAATCAAAGTGAAAAAATGTACACCAATCAGTGGCTCCATCCAATAGGGTCACACATGCAACCAACCAAAAAAGGAACATTGATTTCATCTATAAAACAAGGAAAGAATCACTTCCTTCTCCTCACACTGCTCTAGTTGCATCTACTAGACAAGTAAGTCCATCACATGTAGATGCCAAAGCAAACAAATTCATGAGCCATCATCAAGAAACTCACTCACACAATCATAACATCAACCATATGGGCAACTAATACACATAGATCCCAATGTTTGAACATGAGCTTTGATACCAAATGTAATGCCCCAACTGAAGATCCTTGGTACAAGGATTCAATTCAATCCAAGATATATATTTTATTTTACAAATATGAATATACAAGACAACATCATACATGGATCACAAAGATCATAATGGGAGACTTCATCAATAATCCCAATAACGAATGAACCTCAAATTCCACCACCAAACAAAAATGAAAAACCATGGAAGAATGCAAATGATTATGAATTTAAAGCATTCTAATTTGAAATCATATTCCAAGGTATTCAAGAACACCATAGAGGGTAGTCAAAACACCTCCCAAAAGCTTTCAATCAAACCAAAAAGTGCTCACTATTCGCCTGGACAGGCTTTTCCAAAGATCCAAGCGATACTTTATTCTAGCACTATGTGATAATTTCTAGTATCATACAACCTTTCTAAAAAATGTGTACAATACTCCAAAGTGTCACACAATAGTTTTCCTATGGGTGTGTAATACTAGAAAGTATCACATGACTCTTCTTCTTTAGGCATGTGATACTCTAAAGTATCACCCAATGCTAACACATGGTCACCCACAAAAAGAAATAAATGCACTAAGGACAAATAAGAGGAACAAGAAGTCCAGACCTCTACACTAGAGAGTACTGGATCCACAACCAAGGCATAGAAACTCAAACAAAATATTTGAAAGAGAGAAACTACATCTAACCATCTAACATAGCAATGAAGGGAAATAATTGAAAGTAACATCATAGTGTATAGAAGCAACATTGCAATGTACTAAAATAACAAACTAAGTGTGTGGTTCCTCCCAACCATAATAGCATCATAAGACCTTGAAGGCCCTAGCCATCCCCTGCATGTAACATCCCAAACTACCAACTAGATAGTTAGAGCTATCTTATGAGGACATCACTACTAAAGCATAAGAACATCATAAGAACATGAAATCTAACATGCTAATCCAAAGAGAAATAGATACGCCAACTAAGAAAATAACATCATCTAATCATATGCTAAGCATCATATGAATATAAAATCTAACATGCTAACTAGTAAAGCAATGGATATTTCAACTGATCAAATCACATCATCTAATCATCTGCTAAATATCATAATTTAGGAAAAGTTCAAATAACTAGCATCATCTAAACATGATATCTAGGCATTCCAATCAAAGTATAAATCACAAGAAATAATATTTTAGAATCTAAAGTATCAAGTGAAAACATCCAACAACAGTGGCACTAGGACAAAAGGTCATCTCTATACACTAGTCTCCAGTAGTGGTGAAGGTAGCTATGCCTCCCAACCATGTGGAACCCATAGGTACACTCCTATCATGCTGATGGAGATAGAGATCCAACCACAAACATGCTCAAAGAAAACATCCATGGCCAAAATTCATGCCAAATATTATGATCACTAAAACCAAGACCAGAGACAATGCATGAACTACAGGTCCTAGTCAAATAATCGATGGGCTACTAAGTAGGGGTTGACATCATGGAGAGTCAGTTGACATTGACAATCCCAAGATCAGATCATGTAGATTCAACTCCCTTAAAGGAAGGCTCTAGCATAGATTATTATCTTAAGTTTTATTACCACCTAGTATTTTATTTAGTTGTCACTTAATTAAAACTTCTTTTGCCAACTCTCTAGGCACAATGATCACTAGGCTATGAGATAGAAGCCCCTTCCATATGCTACCCTTCCGTAATCATTCTCATCTAATGATGAGTGCTTGTTGGAATGCATATCCCCAACCCAACCCCAATGATCATAACTCACAAAAGTACCATGGAAGATCAAGCCTCACAAGTCACTAGATAAATGTGTGTGCGCATACTCATGTGTGGTGCACCACCATCACAAAGATCTTGGCACAAGGATTGGATAAGAACACAAGAAAAATATCACTCAACTAAAAATAAGCTTGAGAGGACAGATTCTACACAAAATTCCAAAAAAATTTAAAACCATACATCATGAACTCACTCAACCAACCTCAATCTAGAATTATGAATTCTACACAAATCCCAATAATGCAACAAGACCAAACATCATGAACTCACCTAACCATCCTCAATCTAGGAGTATGGATTCTACATGAATCTTAGTGTCCACGAAACAATAATAAGGGTCCAAAAGAACCAGTAACACCAAGTATAAACTAACTCAACCAAACACAAAGTTGGGAGTACAGATCCAACAGGCATCCAAATGCATCATAAAAAGTGCAATAATTGTATGACTGGCATCCTATAGATAATCCAAGTCCAAAACTAACATCATGCCAAGAAAACTTGAGAAAACTGTGTGGCATGTGAATCATGGTGAAAATGATCCTCAAAACTCAAAATCTTCAAAATTAAATTTCATTTGGTCTTAGGGCACAAAAGCTACAAATATCAAGTAAAATCTAGGTTTGGAGTTTGTATGCAAAAATGGCCAGCATAATGATGCAAAACCCCAAACCCTCATCCTAGAAAACAAGGAAATGCTCATACCTATCCAATTAGATAGGGCTAGCATACAAGAATAGAGTGGAACACTAGTTCTTAGCCTCCTAACAAACAACTACCAAAAATAGAAGTAGAAATAGATCTAAAACATTAAAATTGGAGATCCCTACCTCGTAGCCAAAAGGGAAAAATGAAAATTTGAACCATAAAATAAAAATCTCTCAAAAGTAGCTGAAAAATTGTAGCAATCCAAGGTCTTGCCAAGTTAGATCCAACAAAAATAATCTGGCAATGATCCCACAATGAACAAACTAGTAAACCCCCATGAAGAGGCTTTTGGGTTTTACTCTCAAAATTTTCTAATTCAAAAGTGAAAAGTGAGGAATTAAATTTATTTTTCAATATTTATTCACTTTTCAAGTGAATAATTGATTAGGGCAAATATCTATCCAACCTAGTTAAACCTTGAATCAACCCAAATGAAAATAGGCTATTCCTAGTAATAAGAATTCATCTATGAAAAAGCTTCTAGAAATTAAAATTAATTAAAAATAGAGCCCAAAATCCCCCAAAACCAAAATCGTTGAAAGCCTTAACAACTTCATGATAATGTAAAAATCTAAATGCACAGCTACCTTCACTCGTCTAATCACATAATGCAAATGAGTCTGGATTTAATCAAATCACCAAAAGGTTTAATTTATACATTTAAAAAGATATGTCTACCATATAGGGACAACATTGGTAAATTTGAATAGTTGAATGACTAATTCCATATGCCACTTCAAGGGATATGAATCCTACACACTAAAATACATGACTAAGTGCAATAGCATATAATAACATAGCCAAAGCAATAAATGTATTAAATACCCAATTTAACCATTTATTCAATTATACCAAAATAATCCATTTACATCACTCGCATCTTCATATAGCATAATGAAGAAAGAATGAAGTAAATAATCATAGTAATAAATACATCACATAACATAATCAGAGATATGTCCAAATACCAGATAACAGGTATCATCATAAAACATGCTATCATCTCACAATGGCATCATCATGCAAAAATGATCAACTAAACAACATAGTAGTCTAATATCTATGATATTGAAATCAAGTTATAACATCTAACCCTCAGGTCATCTCAAATGTAAAACACAACATGAGTAACAAGTGTCCCATGGATCAAAATATAACAAAGTAAATATTTGTAGCACATAACCAATGAATCTCACATGCAAAATTTATTTCTAATTTTTTAATTATTCAATAATGGTTGTCTACTTATCATGAAAAGGAACTTAAAACACATAAGTGAACATAGTCATAAACCTGACTAACCACTACTATAGGGACCTAGTCTAGTGTAGCAAGGTAATAGTACATAGTGAAATATTTGCACTCATCTCTAGGTAATCAAAAAATAACATCATGATACCACATCAATCCTAGTAACCATTGGCACAAATCTCAGTAAACCATAAATCATGTCATAATCTCATAAATCAGCCACAAGCATAATCAAAGCAACTGAAATAGTATCATAAATCTAATCACCTTAAGGGCATAGAGTACTCATGGTCCCAATCATGATCACTTGCCAAGAAAGATCATCAAGGTTGCATCCATTAGGATGACTTATAGAAATCAAATGGGCGAGGCACTACACACTAAACAATCAAGAACTCCTTCTTGACAAACTTCTACCAACACAAGGTCTTGGTGCAAATTGCCTCACATTTGGGGATCTGTCCACATGCTCAAGAACTATTATTGTCATACCACTTGATAAAGGTGTACTCTAATAACACTTGATGAAGGGTTCTTCCCTTAATACCATAAACACAAAATAGAAACAAATAAACAACAAGAATTGTAAGAAAAAATATGTGCTTCTTATTATCGCTGCAAATGCGGAATTAAAGAATTTGGAATTACAATATGCTAACCCACATGGGCATCGTCATTATAGTAATCTACAAGATAAAGCTGTGAACTATCCCCCAGATCTTCTACAAGAAGATCTTACACTTTAAGAGCTTCTTCACAAAGAGATTACACCTTCAAACCTTGCTTACAAGAGATTACACCAAGAGAGCTTGATTATAAACGCTCATAAGCCTTGCCTAAATAGGCACTTACCATCCAAGATATTACAAACACAACTAATGTGGGATAAAAGGTAAATGCAACTACCTTACAAAAAATATTAAATTCCCACCCAAGTACAACTAAGCACCACCATGTTGCCCAATTAGAAAATTATATTTCCTTTGTGGATCATAACAAATATTAAATGTATGATTTAAGGAACTATCCACAATCTTCTAAGATGCCACCTACACACCTCGATAAATGAAATGACAACTATTTTTCTTATTTTTCTTTTTATGTCACCTATGCACCTTGGTAAATGAAATATCTTTTTCCCCTCTTTTTCTGTTTTTTTATTTTCATTTTTATTTTTTTTCTAATTTTTGTCACTTTCTCTCTTTTTTGTTTTAAAATTGTTATCATGCCCCCTTAATTTTTTTTGTGATGCAAGATGATCATGCATCATAATCCCATATTTATGAATAAGACATAACTTTTTTGATCAATGCTCGATGCCTCTAACATCCTATAATCATATGTCTATGTTCACTTATTCTATTAACTGACATTCTATTCAATTATGATTGACTTAATTTATACCAAATATCACACCTCATCTCTAATTATCTATGATTGATAATTTTTCCTCATTATTCAATCAAACTCCTCTTCCTTTCAAATATTGAATGGGTCAAATATAATGTTCATTGGGCATTTAAATAGAAAGTTTACATGCAATTAATGATGGACCTTTTAATCTTTATCCTTATCCCTTTATTTTGATTATCTCTGCCTCACAAAAAATTAATATTCACATTCATGAAGAAAAATGTTCCATTTTGCATCATTGTTATTGCAGATGCATGGGGAAGAATCTACATGTTGTCGATTCTCTGCTTCATGACTGCCTCTTTCCTTCCTTCATTTACTTCTCCAGATCTTCCTTCTTTCTTATCTAATGAGAATATTGGATTGATATATTAATAACCTTAGGAACATAATATTGATTACCATTGCCCCGCATGTAATAGCTCATTTAAAGGCCATACTACATACTCTGTGTCATCCCATATCATTCCATGCTTTTAAACGTAGAACTCCTTTACTTCTACTTCATTGATCATATCTCTATCTTTTCATAAAATAATTTTCTTTTCAGAGTAAATATTTAGTCTCCATATTTAAGCAAAAACATTTCCAAAATTTACCATGTGATGATCTTCAAAGTTGATTTGAAGATAACCGCGTAAAAAGTTTCAACACCATTATTTTCGTGAAGTAATTTGATTGGTCGTGATATTTACACAGTGAGGCCTTCTGGGTGATGATATAATTCAAGTTTATTGGAAGAGTAGGGCACAATGAACACTTTGTGTATCTAGGTTGTAAAAATTTATGTTTCATAAGGAAAGGGAGAATTTTTAGAGAAAAATAAAATAGAGAAAATATGCTACTTGTTTGAACAATATACACAAAAAAAATACTATCATTGTCTATATAAATATACGAAGACACATTTCGAGCACTAATCATACCATGCACAAGATTTAACATACTTATTATTCATATGAAGTTAAAATGAAGAAAAGAAACCATATGTAAAATTCAGAATATTGGATGTAGCTTTAGCCAAAAAAATATACTACTTCTATAGCCTGAGAAACATAAGGTTTTGTGTAAAAAGTTTCAACACCATATGATTTATGATATGGACAGTTGAAGTAATTCGATTGGTCATGTTCAGTCTTCATCGTCATAATTATTGTCTACTCTATATTCTATAAAAATTTTGCCATACAAGAGAAACTACATAAATGAACATAGATTCTTGGTATGTATGGGTATTTGTAGATTTGATGTCCACACTCCCTCTTATCATCTTAATTGACTAGAGCTCAAATTCCCAACCCTCTTGTTAGATGTCTCACAGAAAAATCTAGCGAGATATAATGATTTTTAGGGACATAATAAATATGGTGACATTACAAACAATAGACCTGATCCCATTTAAATATTCAACAAAGACAAACTTAATAATTATAGCTTGCGAATCCTAGCTTCGATCATGTAAATTTGTAATAGAGGGAAAGGCTACACATTCTATACCTTGGAGTTATTCAACAATTGAACTTGGACTAGAACGAAATGGGATGGCATTTGAACTGCAAGCTCCAACAGTTAAAACTATGGAAGCATCTTTCCAGAAGAGAAGAGCTAACATGTTTAACTTTTAGGGAGCTTCAAGTACATTGCTATTAGAGTAATGTTTGTCCACAGTGTTCACTAGGTGAGAATTTAATACCAAGTCTAGAAGAGTCTTGAAATATCTATAGAGCTCCTTGTAGATATTTTCGTCTTCCTCTACGTAGTTGTTTAGAAGACTTCATAAGTTTTCTACAGTTATAAATGCCTGGCTATTGACAGATGGACACATGAGGAAATTAGTGTAATGAACAACTTATGTTTGTGTAATTTTCTATGTTTTGTCTTCTCTATTTTTACTTTGTTTTATATTATGTGTTGTTGTTATAATTTTGTACATTGCAATAGACCACCGTCAAGTTGAACAATGTTAGGTGAAGACCAAGAAAGCACCCGAATTCATGAAATTCATTCACCACAACCCCAAAAAATAGAACTTGAAGCCTAGGCACAATCCAAGCATGATAATTACAAGACATAGAGAACACAACAACTTGGAGCTCATATTGCATACAAGGCAATCCTTTTCAGCATTCAAAGATAATATCATATATGTTTTTTTTAGCAATAGAGACTCACCCACCCCAATAAACTGGCATCAAAGCCTGAAACAAATGACTAAAATAATTTGAAATAGATCTTTATTTTATTAAATAAAACACCTTTTGATCAATACACTCCAAACCAGTCTTAGTTAAAACATCCAAACAGCCCCTCCCCCAATCTAGCTTTGTCTGCTCTACTACATAGCAGAGCATAAATTACCAAGCATACTTCTGCCTGAACTAAAACAATATGCTCTTTACACAAGCCACCTAACTAGCATGAACACTACACATGCCCATGAATTGACTCCCCTAGTAATAATGTGGCTTCATATGGAGCCTACAAATACGAAGTAAATTAGAAATTGATGAGTTACAAATCCTATGTTTTGAATTGTTGTGGATTGATTTTGATTTTAATTAATAAGTTAGTACATATGATTTTTATTGCTCCACATTTTGGCAGCCATAGCCCATTAGTTCCAACTTCATCTTAATAATAAATATTTTTTATTTTTTATTTTAAAAATGAATTAACTTTTTTTTAAAGATGTTTTCTTTTTAAAAGTATTCAAAAATAATAAATATATTATTGAAATTATTTTATTGTCAAATATTGAATATATTGATTAAAAAAATGTGTTTATATTCATAATAATATAAGTTGATATTTAAGTTAAAAACAATATTATAATTAAAAAGCATTACTTTAATCATCGATTTTATTTTTCTATTTTATTTTTCTTTATTTTGATTATTATATTTTCCAAATTCTTAATGAAATTTTTTTTGAGATGGTAAATATTCATTTTCTATTTATTAGAATTATAAAAAAAAATTATATAGAAAATAATCATTTTTACCAATGAGTAAAAATGAATAAATAAAGTATATAATTTTCTAATTAACTTTATATAAAACAAATAATCTTTGGAGTCACGTCCAATATTTATGGGATTGGAAAAAATAAATTCCAAGCCAAACCAAAAACAATATTTATGGGGTTGGAAGCAAATAATTTATTAATCAAACATTACAATCCATTCAAGGTAGTATTAAAATTTCTATGATCAATAGCAAATACTTTGGCTTGAGAAGATGCCTTGCCATAGTGATCGAAAATTGCCTAAAAAATATTTGGAGTCTGTCTATATATTTAAATTTAGATGCTTAAAACAATATGTCCATTAGATAACAATGTCAGAGGCTTAAATAATGTTTCTAGCATAGAAAAATAATCTAATTTCTATTTGAAAGATTAAGGTGTCTTAAAATTACTATACTAATAAATAGCTCAAACTTTCAATTTTGCATTTTTTTATTATAAGGATTTGTTCTTAAGATTTTAAATTGAATTGTTCTATATTAATTGATTGATATATGCACAATTTTAGAGAATGTCCTATTGAACATTAGCATTTATTTATTTTTATAAATTTTAATTTATTAAAATTCAACAATACTTTTAAATTGAAATGAGTTTGGATTGAATATAAATTATTCTTATGTTTAATTTTGCAATTTTGATTATCAAAAGTTGTTCAATTTTAAATGTCTTGAGGAGATAATCATATTCACAAATTAAAATCTCTCCCCAACATCTCATATTCCCTTCCAACTTCACAGTTAAATTTACAACTTGAACATTGGCACTTGTGCCCCTTGTTGAAAATGAAAAAGATTACTTTGAATACATTCTCACTTTTTATTACAATTTTATAAAACCTATTTTCAAAAAGGGAAGACAAATTCTAATATTGGCCAAAGAATAAAACTTTTAAAATATAGGGAAAGGTTAAATCCCTTTAAGACCCAATAGAGTACTAGTAGATGGAATGTCGTTAAATATGTTTAGAAAAAATCTTTTGAGAGGAAATCTTCGTATCTAAAACTTTGTTCTTAATGGAACTATCACGAAGGGTAAATGAATATGAAGAAGATGAATAGAATGAAGATGGTGTTATTTCTATTAGGATTAAATTGTTTAGTTTGAGTCAGTATTATATGTTGTTTGAAATTTCACTAGATATTTCTCTACATAGGAAGGGAAAAAATTATGGAAAATCTTTACATATTAGTGCTACGGTTTCATCATTTCATAAATATTTTACTAACAATGTAACCATTGCACCCCTCAAAGGTGCTAGTGCTACTATAATCATACATGTATTCTATAGTGGTGAATTCAAATGATCATATTTAAAATCCAACTTGGTATAATCTCTTTCATTTATACCTTCCCTTTACCATTTTGGCATTCATATTCATACTCTTTATAATCTATGTCATTAGGCCTATATTTGTTTGATCCTTTCTATCCATTACATACTATGATGAAATCATATTTCTCTAAGGTATATATGCTCCTATCATCATCTATCGAGAGTGCGAAAAGAAAAATGTAAAATATTGTTGAATGACAGGGATTGCCGATTCATCCAAGATGCTCCTGCATCATGCTATTATGATATTAGTGAATAATGATATTTTATTTATGTTAGAGAAAGGTTTTTAAGTTGTCAAATCTCTTTATTGTTTTTGTCTGTAAGCTTTCTTATAATAACACTTTTTTGTTCAACCTTTTGAGTGCAATAACATGGTTTTTACTAAAGAGGCAATACAATACAATGTGGGTTCATATTGGGAGGTTTAAAATCAGTAAAAAGTAGAAACAATATATTGCCTAAATAGGCAAGGGGGCTTTTGGAGTGGGAGTAGGGATTTACAAAGGAAAATAGATGCAGGGTTATTAGGTAAGGTATAGGAGGAAGTTGACAAAACAAGAGTTTGGGACCATATGTTATTTTTAAATTAAGAGAAAAATTTAGTATGTCACAAACACATGCTATGATTTAGGTTCACCAAATGAAGCCCCTAAAAAATGTGTTCGCTAAATTTGATTTTTGAACATTTGTTTGTTGTTATGTCATATGGTAGCCAAACTAAGTGAAGCAAAAGATGACTTTCTCAAACCTCTTGTATGCAAAGGGACAATAAAAGGTGTTATCAGTGTAGTAAGAAACGTCTTAGCAGCATTGTGTTCGAGGATGGGATTAGCAGTAGGAGACTAGCGTAGGGAGAAGTCTTTGCTGTTGCTTCTGGATCTGCTGCTGCAACATTATCGGCGTCCACATCGAGTGCTAATACTAGCACTAGAATTGCTTATTTTCTTTAATGACCTCAGACATGATGCCTTCGAGGCTTGCACGCTGTCTGGACCATCTGAGAGCGGTTTTGTTTCCAAATGGTGAATGAAGGACCGTATGAAAACTGGGTGTGTTGCACTTGTTCTGTACTTAAATATTGGTGTTGATCCTCCAGATGTTATCAATATATCCCCATGTGCTCAGATGGAGTGCTGGATTGATCTATTTTCATTGCCAACTCTAAAAGCAATATATGCTATAGGGAAAGCTTTGCAGGCTCAATATGAACGGTGGCTTGATCCTACTGTTGAAGAGGTAAAGAGGCTTTGTGGCCAGTACCACAAGAATGCTAAATCAGAGCGGGTGCTTTTCCATCATAATGGACATGGAGTTCCAAAGCCCATAGAAAATGGGAAAATCTGGCTGTTTAACCAGGATTACACACAATACATTCTCCTATCTATTTATGAATTAGAATCATGGCTTGGCACACCCTCAATTTATGTGTTTGATTGTTTTCCTGCTGGTATGATTGTAAATGCTTTTGTGGAGCGTTATGACTGGGGTTCTGGTGTTTCCTCTGATATAGTTGATAGCTTGACATAGACTCAGAGAAAGTTCAAGTTCTATTGCTATTGGAGTCACATAATTTGACTTAGACATCATCATGATTTGCTTATACTAGAAACTTGAGTTTGTCAATGGTAGGATACATCCAAGCTCTATTTCTATTGTGGTCACAAAAAATGATTCAGATAAACTACAGTATTTGGAGTCATAAGATCCTCACTAGAAACTAACAAAGATTGTGCCTAGAAAGGACGAAGAACCAAAAGTAAAAAATAAAGATTATTACAAGCATCATAATAAAACCTTTTTGAGACAAAAGTTTTTTATTAGAGATGGTTTGACTCCTAAAATTCACGAGGAAGAATTTATTATAATCTATAGACCAAGTTGTTTGGCAAGAAAAAGGCTTCAGGAGCAAGTAGATCATAGTTCTACAATAGGTGTGTTACAAATTTGTATGTGAAAGATGTGCAATGTGGAAGATTTAATTTATTGGTGCTAGACTTAAAATTTTCTTCCTATGTTGATCAAATTATTTGACTAATGTACTGAGGATTTAGAAGTTAATAGAGTAGTGTTATGAGAAGGATGAACATATTTAAAAGTGCATAAAGAATGAAAGGTAAGAGGAAACAAAATGATAATTAAAGAAGAAGTAATTATATAGATGTAAAGTTGTCATAAGATGGAAAGGAAGAATGATATAAGAAATCACAATAATAACAATATTTATATATGAATATGAATAAACAATATTCTAAGTGTAAATTAATAACTCTAACTTGAAAATAGATCATAAAATCTGATACCATTACAAGTTACACAAATATTATGCAGTTATTTCATTAACTTCAATATAAGAATTTATCTTATTTAAGGCTTCCTCGACTATCTTCAACTCAAAAGCTCTTTATTGTGCTGAACTATAGCTATAATTATTTGTGATATCAAAATCACAAGGGAATCTACTATCCTAGTTGCAGCAGCCTATGAGGAAATCACCTTATCCTTTGCACTTTGATGATTGTCCATACCTCGCTCCAAATCTCCAATTTGGGACAAGCTGGGAAGATGTTAGCAAAGGTTGTAAAGTCTAGCTTTAAACCAGCCAATTGCATCTTATTGTAGAGTCTCAAAACATTTTCAGCAAATTTATTTTTAAATTATCCTGTAGCTAGGACGTTCCACAAAAACACATTTATTTGAGGCATTTTGTTAAACAATTCACATACCTTATCAACGATTCCATATCTTGGATATCTTACAATTCTGACATTCGATCAAAAATTTTTTGGAGGTATTAAATTATCATATTGTTTATGCCTTATCTATTGTTACATCCCAATTTTTTTAACTGATTATAGCCATTGTATCAATTTATTTCTTCCTGATCATGTGAAAGTTAGTTAATTATAGTCGTTGCATCAATTTATTTCTTCCTGATCATGTGAAAGTGAGTTAGTTAATTATAGTCGTTGCATCAATTTATTTCTTCTTGATCATGTGAAAGCGAATTAGTTAATTATAGCCATTATATCAATTTATTTCTTCTCGATCATGTGAAAGTGGGTTAGTTAACTATAGCCATTGTATCAATTTATTTTCTTTCCAATCATGTGAAGTGAGTTAGTTGAAATATATATGATAATGAGATATTTTTATGAACATGTGAAAGGAGATAGTTATTCTGACATTGATGAAATCTCTAACGGTCACTAGATGATTTTAAATTAACAATTTATAAATCTTGAATTGATGTCTTGGTGATAAATGTTGCTTTGAATGATTACAAGAAGAACACTGAAGAGAGAGGGGAAGCATTGCTAAATAGGGTCATCAGAAGGGGATGGTTGAATGGCCCATTCATCAGAATCGATAGGTTTGACCTAAAACTATCTTGGCAAGGTTACTAGGACTTGACAACATGTTACATGGTGGAACCGCATGAGCTATAAAAAGGAACATTATAATAAATTATATAAATTAAACATAACTTTTACCTTTAAAAGAATTATCAAAGAATTTATTATTTAATCATTATTAAACATTCTCTAATACAAACATATGTATATAAAAATAAGATAACACTAATGCATTATAAATTATAATCTTATGATGCCACCTTATCAATATGTCAACATGAATATAGATAAAGAATATATTATAATAATAAAATAATAATAACCCTTTAACTTCTTATTTTTCTTCTTTTCTTTCCCTCCTTTTCTTTTCTATTCTTTTCCTTTTTAATCGATTAGAATGGTATTTGAATGAGTTCTTGTAACTGAAGGGAGCCAAAGAGTTAAACTCTTTCTTTTTATGAGAGTCTCATAATCGTATCAATGAATTATTATTCCATATGGTTTCCTTGTTGTCGAAGCTTCTCAAGACAACTAAGAACAATTTTGTTTTACATTACTACTCACTCGTCTGTCTCCATTTTCCTTCACATTTGTTGCCGCGGGTTTCTAAATTGAAGTCAATTCCCTGACAATAGAGAAATTGTACTGCAATAGAGGTGTCATGTAAGACCACCAATTTCCTTGTGTTTATTCCTTATGCTATGTTTGTGGTAAAATATACAAAATAACATTTATAATCTACAAACTTCTTTCCATGTTTTCTTTTCACATTTGAACATCAGTCGTTTACCTTTTGTAACAATCATACATAGAAACCATCACACACACACACACACATTCAAATTCAAAGAGTTATTTAATATATTTAAAATCATGGAATCTGTATTATATAATAATGATTTTTTTCTTTGCCATGAAAGTATACCATCCTGTATAACCAACTATCTCAATTTAGATATAATTACGTCCTCTTATAAGATGATAACATTTCTTTCCAATCATGTGAAGTGAGTTAGTTGAAATATATATGATAATGAGATGTTTTCATGAACATTTTAAAGGAGATAGTTATTCTGACATTGATGAAATTTCTAAGGGTCACTACATGATTTTAAATTAATAATTTATAAATCTTGAATTGATATCTTGGTGAGAATGTTGTTTTGAATGATTACAAGAAGCAAATTGAAGAGAGAGGGGAAGCATTGCTAAATGGGGTCATCAGAAGGGGATGATCGAATGGCCCAATCATCAGAATCGACAGGTTGGACCTAAAACTATCTTGGCAAGGTTACTAGGACTTGACAACATGTTACATGGTGGAACCACATGAGCTATAAAAAGGAACATTATAATAAATAATATAAATTAAACATAACTTTTACCTTTAAAAGAACTATCAAATCTAATTTATTATTTAATCATATTAAACATTCTCTAATACAAACATATGTATATAAAAATAAGATGACACCAATACATTATAAATTATAATCTAATGATGCCACCTTATCAATCTGTCAACATGAATGTAGATAAAGACTATATAATTATAATAAAATAATAATAACCCTTTAACTTTTTCTTTTTCTTTTTTTCTTTCCCTCCTTTTCTTTTCTATTCTTTTCCTTTTTAATCGATTTGAATGGTATTCAAATGAGTTCTTGTAACTAAAGGGAGCTAGAGAGTTAAACTCTTTCTTTTTATGAGAGTCTCATAATCGTATCAATACATTATTATTCCATATTGTTTCCTTGTTATTGGAGGTTCTGAAGACAACTGAGAAAAATTTCATTGTACATTACTACTAACTCGTCTGTCTCCAATTTCCTTCACATTTCTTGCTACAAGTTTCAGAATAAAAGTCAATTCCCTGAAAATAGAGAAATTGTATTGCAATAGAGGTGTCATGTAAGACAACTGATTTCCTTGTGTTTATTCCTTATGTTATGTCTGTGGTAAAACATATAGAATACCACTTATAATCTGTAAACTTCTTTCCATGTTTTCTTTTCATATTTAAACATTAGTCATTTACCTTTTGTGCCAATGATACATAGAAACCATTGTTAGGGTAAAACCACGGATAGAAATAAAAACTACATGCAAATATAACCAATAATAGAAAATAATAGATCACACAGAAATGAACACAAGGCACCAAGATTTAACGTGGTTCACCCAATCCCTAGGCTACATCCACCAAACTGCAAGTCTAATATTATTACAATCCAATGATTACAACCTAATTACAATTTGTAATCCCTTACAGCTCAATATCATCGCAAGAAGCAATTTTACATCACAACATAATGAAAATACCTAACCCTAAACCCTTTTATACAAGTATTTTATGTCATTTTAGGGTTGTAATTAATAATTACATGTCAGCCCAAAATCCTGATAAAATAGGGCCCAATTTTTTTTTTGGGGCGATGCCCCAAACCCCCAAAAATTATGGAGTATGTACAGTACTTTCCTGATCAATCACCACAATCTAACAACCATAACATTGCTACATACACACACACACACATATATATGTTTGAATTCAAAGGGTTATTTAATAGATTTGAAATCATGGAATCTGCATTATATAATAATGATGAACATTTTTCTTTGCCATGAAAGTATACCAGTCCTGTATAACCAACTATCTCAGTTCAGATATAATTATGTCCTCTTATAAGATGATAACATGAAATCAGAACACCAAGTGATGATGCCAGTATAGGTGAAAAAGGTGTAAAGCAATGTTGTGGTTATAAACTTGAAAGCACCTAGGAATCACTGACTTGGTAGCTTGAAAAAGGTGAGGAGGTGTAGAGAATCTGCAAAATAAGAATGGCATTAGAACTAATAAATAACAAGTTAAATACTACAATAGCTCATGCATATTCCATTTATATAAGATGTTGTCAAGTCAAGTTGGTGGAGATTGGGTTTGTAGACCCAGTTTGAAATCCTTGGCTAGGGTAGAATTAGGCAAATATGCCGAACATGTGAACTTTGTTGATTGTCTATACACTTTAGTTATTTTGGAGAATAATTATTGGGATTTCAACCCACCCAATTACTTTGATGGCTGGGCTTATGAACATCCCAATCCCAATCCCAAGGTAGGGAGGGCCATTCTATTGAATTAGAATATGTGGGTACAAGTAATGGTTCGTAGTTGGGAGGTTAAGCCTATGTCAATGCTTCTCATCTCACCAATGTCAAGGCTTGGACAATGAGTTAAAGAAAATTCTGTCATTTATGACGTATGTTTTTTTAAATCCCTGAATGAATAGATGGTTATTTTCATTTCAAGATAGAGAAAACATTTACTTTATGAACAACCATTATTTTATTTTCAGTTGAATATTTAGAAATAGATAAAAGTTAGCAATACTTAAATATCTCTTTTGTTTCTCATAAATATGTAAGATAGATTGAAAAAAGTTTCTTTCAGTTATAATCAGATGGTATAAATCAATGTGAAATGAATTCAGTTATTTGTGCAATTAGCTTATTTTGAGATTGTATAATTTGGTTAAGGAAATTTGTATGTTACATCTATGCTCACACTTTGTGAATACACTTGTACCAACTCAGAAGCAAATACAACATTTAAATAATATTACTCTATATTTTATTCCTCAATGTCTATTCCTTGTTCAGAAACTTCCCACTTTCACACAAGTTGGGAGAATGCCAAGAAATTTTGCAGAGTTTGGATTTAGAACATACTAATGGCATCATTTTATACAAAGGCATTTTGTTCACTTCCACATTACAAGTTACATAAATGTAGATGTACATTGTCTATGCTTCCTCATTTTGCACAAATGTCTGCCCCAACAAATTCCTAAGTGATATTTCCCTTTCTACCATACTTCATTAATGGATGCTTGTACATAATTTTGAAGCTCCCATTGTTGTTGCTTATAAAATAATTATGTGGTTGAAAATGTGGAGTAGTAATATTATTTAATGCAATGGCTTATATCCACTTGATGTTACCCAGGAATAGAGTGAAATAAAAATTAAATAGTGGATGATGGAATTCAAAGTTAATAGTAACTCTCATTTCAATGGAATAGACATCAGCACAACAAATGTTGATGACAAGGGGTCCATAGCTACCACCAAAATAGGCAAACCAGCTTTGAGAGTTTCGATTAAGCCCAACCTGATGGAGTACTTAAATTTCTCACATGTTTCTTATAATACTATTGTAATCACTTAAGTTTAATTAGTGATTTAATGAAGGGTGCTACCCTAAATACCATAAACACATAACAGAAACAAAGAAAGAACAACAAATGCAAGATCAAAATATGGACTTCTTATTTTCACCACAAATGTGGAATTACAAGATTTACAAGTACAATATGCTAACCCACATGGGCACCTTCATTACAGTAATCTACAAGACTAAGATGCGAACTACCACCCAAAGTTGTTCTAGACAATGTTTGGGCCCTTCTTAAATAGGCAATTTTATGCTGCCCGAGAAGGTTTTAGACATTGAAACTTAATACCTAGAGCCAACAGACCCTAACAAAACATAAAGAGTTGGTCAAATACATCTTTGAAAATTATTTTAGAAATTTTGAGTAGCCCAACTTTGGAAGGCCATAACTCTTGAACCATTTCTCTGATTGGCTATTATAACCACTTTTCAAAAATGCCAGCTCTTGATCTACAACTAGGCACTCTAAGGCCTCCAACAACGAGCCTGAAGATTTTTCTCCTAAAATTTCCACTGAAAATTTGCAATAACTTAACTCGGATACTTAAGCTAGAACAATGAGATTTTTATGTTAGTCTTATAACTCTAAAATGAACCTTCACCTAGAAAATCAGAACATTTCAAGCTTGTATGACAAACTTACTAAAAAAGCAAGTTCCCAGAAACAACAACCCCCATGTCTACTAGTCCTTATCAAAATAGAAAAGGCTGAAAACAAAAAAAATTTAAATGGTGATGCAAGATTGCTCTTACACCCAGGATGCTCCTGTATCAGGCACCTAGGTTAATTTGAGAAGTGACTCTAACATGTTTTAGGTGTTCAGAGGAAAACCAAGACGGTTAACCTCCTTCCTTTCTTGCCATGATGAATCATCTATTGACCTCCTTTTCCATTTGACCAAGTATTCCTCATAAGTTTTGTTCCTTGTACTTTTTCCAACATGACTGTCCAGTATCTCCTCAATCTTCTTTGTAGTTGAACTAGCTACTAGAATACTCCACTACACTAATACAATTTCCTCTCCATCACTTCCTTCATAATACTCTATCAAATCTAAAATATTCAATTCAGAAAACAACTTCACATCATAATCATTTGATGCAGGAGCATCTAGAGGTATAAGGGCAATCCTGTGTCACCCAAAAAAATATACTTAGACTTAGTTTCAGTTTCATGTGTTTTCATTTTTGGATACCCATTTGGGTCAAATAAAGGTTCCAACTCTCATAGTTCCACTATCAGTGTTCGTGTAAATCTCAAAAAAATAGGAGTATGTAATTGAGCCATCATTTTGGTGAACTAGGAGGTGCAAATTGGCTAGATGAATGTAATTGTAATTTAGAGCATTCCAGAAAAAGAATCAGGTCAAAAGGCCCCAAAGTTTGAAAGTTATTGCAGTTTGTTAGGTTGTGGAGACCTCCTAAGAATGCTTCAAAGTCAGGTTAGGGGCATTAAATGACCTCAAAAAGGGCCAAAAATGAGGGACAAGTAAAGTTGGTCCATAGGTCTATAGAGTGCTTTGAGAGCTTTTTGAAAATGTAAACGATTCGTCAATCGGAGCTACGGTTCAAAAGTTATGCCTCCCGGAAGTTCAGTTACCATTTATGGATTCTTCTATATTTGTGTCAACTTCTAACGCAACTTCTGGAACCTTCTATTTGGTTGGTGGATGCCTACTAGCACTTTCTAGAATGTACTCCTAGTCCTTAACCCTTCGAGGTCTATTTAAGGAGATTTTTGGCATTGTAAAAGGCAGTTCGGAGTGGAGTTTGAGAGGAGGTACTGAAAGGAGAAATTATCTCCAAATTTTATGCTATTGTAAGCCCTTAGGGCATGTTTTGAAGTTTATTTTCTTTGTACTATTTGTACTAGCTTATTTTCTTAGTTAATATATTTTCTCCTTTTTTGTTGTGTCCATTTTGTGCTTGGGTTGTGTCCCCATCAAGTGGTATCAGAGCTAGTTTTCCTGAGTGTGTAGACAGAGCGCCGACTGTGAGGCAGTTTGCACCAGGACTGTGTGGTTGTGGGTTTGAGTTAAGAAGATGCCTCCACGAAAAGAGTGTGGCGAAAGGGCTAGAGCTATTAATCTTGAGGAGGTTAGAGCCCTCCAAAGCAGGTATAAGCATTGCAGGAGGAACTCCGTAGAGGAACAACTGTGGCCGCAGGTGATGAAAGCGAAGATGACAATGAAGAAGAAAAAATTGGACCAGAAGGGGAATTTGATGGGAAAATTTTGAATCATGTAGAGGAAAGGCTTTTTAGGGCCATTACTAAGTTTGGGAAAAGACCTACAATTGAAGTGGGTGTATTTTCAGGAAATCTGAAACCAGATGAGTTGATCAATTGGATCAATGAACTGGAAGAATACTTTGAGTATGAGGATATCAGGGACCCAGATAGGGTTAAGTTTGCAAAGGCCAAACTGAAAGGCCATGCCAAAATCTAGTGGCAAGAGGTCCAATTGGAAAGAAATAGAAGAGGAAAGGAGAAGATCACAAGGTGGGATCGCATGGTGGACAAATTGAAGAAGCAGTTCATTCTTGTGGACTACGAGCTTGATTTGTTTAAGAAGATGCATGGGTTAAAACAAGAAGGAAGATCAGTCCAAGAACATACAGAGGAGTTTTACTGACTCTTGATTAGAGCAAGGTATGCAGAAGCAAATAAGGAGAAGGTTGCTTGTTATATCAATGGGTTGCGACTAGCATCCAGGAGGAATTAAGTTTGGTAAGAATGACCATCGTTGAAGAGGCATACCAATTTTCCCTACGAGTTGAAGAGAAGTTGAATAAAAGGTTTGAAAGAAGACAAAGAGGGCACAGTCAAGGAGGAAGGGGAAGCAGTAGGTCATCTGGAGGCCGCAATGAAACTCAAAAGAAAAATGAAGATGAGGGTACTAGCAAGAACAAAAGGAATGACGATTTCAACAGCTCCCGTAACCAAGACTTTAGAAATCAGAGAGGAAGAGGTAGAGGACGTGGACAAGGAAGAGGAGGCTTTTGTGGTACCTGTTTCCATTGCAATGAAGAAGTTCATCGTGCCTTTGAATGCCCTCAACGACAAGGAAGGATAGATAGGAGAGCTGAGGGCCAAGCTAGGGTTTCTCATGTGGATGAGGATGCACAATCATCACATTCAAAGGATGCAAAAAGAGGAGAGACCTTGGTAAATGAAAGAGTCCTACTAAGTGGTGAGATTGAACTAGGACAATGGAGGAGTTTGTTCTGTACCAGATGCAAGTGTGAGGATAAATGTTGTGATGTGATCATTGATGGTGGTAGCACTGATAACTTGGTATCAGAAGAGATGGTCTCTAAGCTGAAGCTCAAGAGGGAGAAACATCCCCAGCCCTATCGGATTGCTTGGGTAAAAGATGATCATAAGGTCTTGGTAAGTGAACAATGTTTAGTAAAATTCAAAATTGGGAGTTACCATGATGAAGTTCTCTATGATGTTATTTCGATGGATGTTTTCCATCTATTGTTGGGTAGACCATGGCAGTTTGATAGGCATGCAATACATGATGGTCATGGGCATATGCACCGAGTTGTGGTGCCAAAAAGGTGACAACAAATTTTTTTTTCCTATTTTAAACAGTGCGTGCGCGCTATAGTGCGTACGTGCTATAGCGTGTACGCGCTTTCTAAAAAATAAAAAAGTATGTATGATGGGCTGCAAACTCGTAGCCCATCATTTTCATTACCATTTTCTTTTACTCCTACAACAAGTAGCGCGTACGCGAGTTGAAGACTCAACATTTGCACCACCATTTGCCAAAATGCCTCCTCGTCGATGAAATCCAAGACCACAAGCTCACCCACGACGATGCCATAAGTGATATAAACCTAACTTTGCATTGTTTGATATATTTTTCATATTGTTTTGTAAGTTTTTTATATTCTTTTGTAGGTTTTTTACAAATTTCATTTAGATTTGTTTATTTATTTGAATTTCAATTGATTTTTTATCAGGAAATGTTCATAATCAACCAGAAAATCCACAAGAACATCAAAACCCTCAAGAACCCCAAAACCAAAACCCTCCTCAAGAAGAACAAATTCCACAACCCGAACCAATTGCAAGACCTCCACTAGGCACACAAGAAAATCTAAGAAATGAAATAGAGAGAGGCAAAATTGAATTAGAAGGAATCATTGCTCGGTTGAAAGAATCTGGACAAACCAATCCAATGAGGGCTCAATTGGCATCATCCCTCGAATCCATTAACACTCAGATAGCCTCAGTTAGTGGTCAGTTAGATATTTGGCAGGCTAAGAGGGATGAACAAAAAAGATTTTATGCAAATAAATTGTCATATGAAGATGTTAAAAAAAAGGAAATACCAAAAGGTAGTATATGTGCATTATTTAGAAAACCCGGTGAGAAAAATACTATTAGAGAGGGTACTAAATGATTCCCCATCCATTGGTGCATACATGATGCTATTAGAAATAATGTTTGGGATAGATGGTGGATGGTTTTTAATGCCCCTCCTTGCAACAATCACGAGGTCCCCATGTATTTTTTGAAGAAATTATATTGTGAGTTTGTCCTTGGGGAGATCCCCAATTATTTTGATATGTTAGACTCCCAGGGTAGAGGTGGGGGGTCATCATTTGAGAGGCCCAGAGCACGTCGTGACCCTAATGTAATTAGGGCACCCATGGTCCATCCACAGCGTGAGCATGTGATTATTCCTTCAGTTGTGAAGGAACATGTAGAGGCCAGCACTCTAGGGACCATTACTGCTTTGACACAGACCCTCATCCATTCCACAAGCCCATTAGTTGAGGGGGAGCCTTCTATACGTCATGGTCACATGTGCACTTCATGCGGATCCCTAAGCACATTTGGCACTCACGTTGGAGATGGTGCAGATGATGGGCTTGTCATTGATCAGTTCCTAAATGAGACATTTGGCATTAACACACAAGTAAATTACTAATTTGATCACATTTCATACGTATAGTGAATGATTAATTAATTAGGATTTATTGACATTGTTCAAAATTTAGGGTCAAAGTGTTCCTGGGCCTAGCAGTGATCCTCCAGGCCCATTTTTTGTCCCTTCAACGAGTCCTGAGGTATGTATCAATTTAATCATTTTAATTAATACATATATTTATTACGTAATCATATTAAGGATTGACCAAAAAAAATATGCATGTGCATCAGTTCTCCACAGGACCCTCAACCTTTACCACATTTGCAGAGCAGAGACATCATACGAGCTTCACACAGGTACAGTTGTTTCATGTTAATTTAATTCATTTGATTATATTTATTCCATGTTTCATGTTAGATATAACGTGTATTGTATGATGTGCAGCTCATGATGTCGGACACACCTCCTCATCTGCGACAGTCTATTGATAGTGGAGTGGCCGCAGCTGTGGCTAGCTCACAGCCACTGACAGAGGTATGAAAGAATTTTCTTTGTTTTAGTTGTTGTTTATAATAGTTAATCTCAAAATATCTAATGTTATTTATAAGTGATTATATTTATTGAATTGTTGTAGGGTCTTGTCACGCCTGATCGTCCACGAGCATTTGAGTTGGACTTACAGAGTGACTATTTGTTGGCGGTAAGAAAATAATTGATTTTGTGAGTACATATATTTGATTTCAATGTATAATAAATATTGATTCATATCTACTTTCTTTGTATTAGTTGGACTTGGAGAAGAGCCTCAACAAGAGGTCAAGTGAGCATGTCAGGAAGGCCCCGTCATCTCCACTGTCTCCCTCCACATGATGGCAGAGGACATCGAGAGACTTGTTTCCTTCCCCTCGTGGGAAGGAAAAGATGTAGTTGAGATATTTGATACATATATATATAGAGAATTGTTTCCTTCCCCATGTATATATATAGGCATCTGAGAGACATATTCGATACACATTTGATGTACATATGACATTCTATATTTGATGTATGACATATTTGATGTATGACATTATTGGTTAATATATGATATGTTTGTTCATATACAACATTATTGGTTATCATAATATATTATGTGTTTGTTAATGTATATGACATTATTGGTTATCATTTTATATTATATGTTTGTTCATGTATGACGTTAAATTAGATATGTTCGTGTATGACATTAAATTAGATATGTGCATGTATGAAATTAAATTCAATTGCTAGAGAGTTTCCATTATGTCTACCAACTAGTAGATGTTCTTTTTTGCTTTATTAGTATTTCTAAAAAACTGCAAAGAAGCTGTTTCTGGTAGTATCTACTATAGTCCTACTCAAATATGTTTTCAAAAATACTTAGTATGGCAAAGAAATGTCTATGGAAAGCTTGTCAAATAGGATATTAAAGAACTAAATGTGGATAGTCATTAGTACCCATCAATAAGAACATAGACATCTTTCTCAAGCAAGCCATATGACATTAGCAAGTAATTTATAAATTTCCTTTGCAAATAACTAGAAGATGCTATGAATCTTAATACAGAGTTAATCATGAACTCATTATTCCATCCAAGAAGCATATATCACCCTAAGCCAATTAACCGACAGGATAAAAATAATTCAATTTCAACAAAATTTTGAGTATAACAAGCATCTTAGGGATTCTTACAAGAATTAACACGATGTTCACAAGAGCATTACAAGTTCTTGTAATGCTATTTCACATATTGTAATCATATTCAGTTTTGAATGGCCATTTGTGTTACAAGCATAAATGTTCTTTAAGGTCTTTTAATTCTAGACATGAATTTTATTATGAAGCTTTTTTATGACAACCCACTCAATGCATATATTGTTGTTCCACATTATGCTAATTTGACTTTCATTGGTTGATTTGGGTCTAGACATGACGTTATTCACTACCTTTTTTATATATTATTTTTTTGTAGTGAGGTTCTGGCCTGAATGAATGTATTAATCATCGAAGTTGTGAACCTTGGTCAAGATCCTTACAAATATATTTTCAAATTGGACCTCAAATAGTTTTCTCAGTCACCCCCTGTACATAGATACTGAAATTGTAGTTAATTACAAAATTAATACTGAATTAACACAAGTTTAATTGAGAAGTATTATGTACCTCAATAGGCTAGATTATTATTGACCGGGAAGCTTTATCTTAGAGCAGTTGGTTTCCTAAATCTTTAGCGCAATGACAGTCTTATGGAATGTGGAATTAGGTCTGCTAGCTAAGGAACGTTCTTTAAAAGGTAGAGGAAACTCAAGACTCACATGTTTCCAATCAATATAAATGTTTAAATCACTTCTCTAATTTTTTCTATTTATGATCTTCTTCAAACTTAACTTTCTAAATGCATTGATGGGGAAATAAAGATCTTCTAGGAACTAAAGGCTAATCATGTTTAATACTTACAATTCTCTGTTTTTATCTAATAATTTAAAAAAGATTGTACAAGTGTTTTCAAAGAGCAACACTTGTCACTAACATCATAAGAAGGAATATCCAAGGAGTCTTACCACTGATCCCCCACCACCAAATTCAAGAGAAAACAAAATTCCACTACTAAAGAGATAGTAACAATGATCATCCCTAGTCTCTCCCTTATCACAAAATGATTACCATCAAAATTTGCATTTCCAATTGCGTCATGTGCGTTTAAGTGATAGTAACATTTTCACTCTCTTACCTAATGTCTCCCATTTTTGAAACTCCTGGGGAAGGGCAAGGCCATCTTCTCAGTACTTCAAAATACAACGAGTTCCATTTTTTCACATATTGATAATTGTTGACTTAAAGTATAGTCGAAGTATTGACAGCCCATAGATATGCCCCGTCAAAGATCGCAGACCTGTGGCATTTAGTGACCTTTAGGGACATTCTGGTTCAGCGTGCCTGAGAACGTTCGAGCACTGAAGGGGATAGGAAGAGGTTGGGGATAGGGTTTACCTGGCCACCCAAAGCTAATGGAGCAGATAGTTTGATCCCATGACAAAAGATGAGAGAGATTTGGCAGTTGGCAACTTTGTACTGGCCAATACTACGAGTTTCAACATCACCCGAGATGGCATTGTAGAATGAAAATGGAATGTGATGTCCAAAAAGTGAGAGAGGTTATTGTAGGTCTCTGCAACACAATCCTGTAGGAATTGGAATCTCATCCATATCTTGCATGAGCTCCGAGATATGCCCCGTCAAAGATTGCAGCCCTGTGGCATTTAGTGACCCTTAGGGACATTCTGGTTTGGCGTGCCTGAGAACATTCAAGCATTGAAGGGGACAAGACAAGGTTGGGGATAGGGTTTACCCGGCCACCCGAAGCTAATGGAGCAGACAGTTTGATCCCACGGTGAAAGATGAGAGAGATTTCGCAGTTGGCAACTTTGTACTGGCCAACACTACAAGTTTCAGCATCACCCGAGATGGTGTTGTAAAATGAAAATAGAATGTGATCTCCAAAAAGTGAGAGAGGTTATTGTAGGTCTCCGCAACACAGTCCTATAGGAACTAGAATCGCATCCATACCTCGCACAAGCTCTGAGATATGCCCCATCAAAGATCGCAGCCCTATGGCATTTAGTGACCCTTGGGGACATTTTGGATTGGCGTGCCTGAGAACGTTCAAGCACTAAAGGGGATAGGATGAGGTTGGGGATAGGGTTGACCAAGCCACTCGGAGCTAACAGAGTAGACAGTTCGATCCCACGACAAAAGGTGAGAGAGATTTGGCAGTTGGCAACTTTGTACTGGCCCACACTGCAAGTTTTAGCATCACCCGAGATGGAATTGTAAAAAAAAAAATGAAGTGTGATCTCCAAAAAGTGAGAGAGGTTATTGTAGGTCTCCATAACACGGTCCTGTAGGAACTAGAATCGCATCCATACCTCGCACAAGCTTCGAGATATGCCTCATCAAAGATCGCAGCCCTGTGGCATTTAGTGACCCTTAGGGACATTCTGGTTCAGCGTGCCTGAGAATGTTCGAGCACTGAAGGGGATAGGAAGAGGTTGGGGATAAGGTTTACTTGGCCACTTGGAGCTAATGGAGTAGACAGTTTGATCCCACGATGAAAGATGAGAGAGATTTGGCAGTTGGCAACTTTGTACTGGCCAACACTACAAGTTTCAGCATCACCCGAGATGGCATTGTAGAATGAAAACGGAATGTGATCTCCAAAAAGTGAGAGAGTTTATTGTATGTCTCTGCAACACAGTCCTGTAGGAATTGGAATCTCATCCATATCTTGCACGAGCTCCAAGATATACCCCATCAAAGATCGCAGCCATATGGCATTTAGTGTCCCTTAGGGACATTCTAGTTCGGCGTGCCTGAGAACATTCAAGCATTGAAGGGGACAAGACAAGGTTGGGGATAGGTTTTACCTGGCCACCCAGAGCTAATGGAGTAGACAATTTGATCTCATGATGAAAGATGAGAGAGATTTGGCAGTTGGCAACTTTGTACTGGCCAACACTACAAGTTTCAGCATCACCCAAGATGGTGTTGTAAAATGAAAACAGAATTTGATCTCCAAAATGTGAGAGACGTTATTGTAGGTCTCTGCAACACGGTCCTATAGGAACTGGGATCGCATCCATACCTCGCACGAGTTCCAAGATATGTCTCGTCAAAGATCACAGCCCTATGGCATTTAGTGACCCTTGGGGACATTCTGGATTGGCGTGCCTGAGAACGTTCGAGCACTAAAGGGGATAGGACGAGGTTGGTGATAGGGTTTACCCAGCCACTCAAAGCTAACAAATCAGACAGTTCGATCCCATGATGAAAGGTGAGAGAGATTTGGTAGTTGGCAACTTTGTACTGGCCCACACTGCAAGTTTCAACATCACCCGAGATGGCATTGTAAAACGAAAATGGAGTGTGATCTCCAAAAAGTGAGAGAGGTTATTGTAGGTCTCCACAACACGGTCTTGTAGGAACTAGAATTGCATCCATACCTCGCACGAGCTTCGAGATATGCCCCATTAAAGATCACAGCCTTGTGGCATTTAGTGACCCTTAGGGACATTCTGGTTTAGCGTGCCTGAGAACGTTCGAGCACTGAAGGGGACAAGAAGAGTTTGGGGATAAGGTTTACCCGGCCACTCGAAGCTAATGAAGGAGACAGTTTGATCCCACGACGAAAGATGAGAGAGATTTGGCAGTTGGCAACTTTGTACTAGCCAACACTACAAGTTTCAGCATCACCCGAGATGGCGTTGTAAAATGAAAAAAGAATCTGATCTCCAAAAAGTGAGAGAGTTTATTGTAGGTCTCCACAATACAGTCCTATAGGAACTAGAATCCCATCCATACCTTGCACGAGCTCCGAGATATGCCCTGTCAAAGATCACAGCCCTATGGCATTTAGTGACCCTTGGGGACATTTCGGATTGGCATGCCTGAGAACGTTCGAGCACTGAAGGGGATAGGAAAAGGTTGGGGATAGGGTTTACCTAGCCACCCGGAGCTAATGAAGTAGACAATTCGATCCAACGATGAAAGGTGAGAGAGATTTGGCAGTTGGCAACTTTGAACTGGCCCACACTGCAAGTTTCAGCATCACCCGAGATGTCGTTGTAAAACAAAAATGGAGTGTGATCTCCAAAAAGTGAGAGAGGTTATTGTAGGTCTTCGCAACACGGTCCTGTAAGAACTAGAATCACATCCATACCTCGCACGAGCTCCGAGATATGCCTCGTCAAAGATCGCAGCCCTATGGCATTTAGTGACCCTTGGGGACATTCTGGATTGGCGTGCCTGAGAATGTTTACCTGACCACACAGAGCTAATGGAGTAGACAGTTTGATCCCACGAGGAAAGGTGAGAGAGATTTGGCAGTTGGCAACTTTGTACTAGCTGACATTGCAAGTTTTAGCATCACCCGAGATGGCGTCGTAAAATGAAAACAGAGTGTGATCTCCAAAAAGTGAGAGAGGTTATTTTAGGTCTCCAAAAAGAGTGTTTAAAAATGAAAAAATAGCGTGGGGTCCTTTGTATGGTTTGGGAGTTTGACCATTAAAACTAGAAATTGTCCTAGTAGTAAGTGCTGGTAATAGTTTTGAAATTTGATTGTTGAGTGTTGAGAAACCTCAAGTTTGGGATTTTTCTTGTTGGTTTGAGTCTATAATAACCATTTCCATCTGAAAAGTTGAGTTTTGAAACCATTTAAGAAGTATTTGCATAGTTTTCCCTAAAATTTGAGTGCATAAAAAGGGGTATGTGATTGCTCCCAAGGTGGATTTAGTGTTTTCTCCAAACAAGAGTTGCATTTTATGTTTGAAGTCATCTAATATAACCAAAGTGAAGGTGGTTGAACCATTTTGGGGTTCTAGAGACGTTGCAAAGTAAGAGTTCTAGAAAGCCCTAGGGTAAAGGGGCTAGAAAGGAGGGTTTTGTAAAAACCATTGTAAAGTTGATCATGAGACCAAAAAAATAAAAGAATCCTTGCATTTGAATCATTTCTTAAGAGTTTTTTGGGTCATGGGAATTCCAAAAGTCAAGGGATTGTGAGTTGCTTTGTAAATGGCCTCAAACTAGGCCTAGTTGGCAGACTGAAATAGCCAATTTTGAGTGATATTTTACAAAACCAGTGTAGTTGGTTTTGGAGTATATTTTAGAGTGAGAAAAAGGGTATTTTAATCACCCAATAGTTTAGGACAGGCAAGGGCTAGTTGGAACAAGCCTAGAAGAGGCAAAATTGAGAAAGTGTAAGAGATGAGTTGCAAGAAACAACTACTGTAGATGATGCAACTATTGACAAGTTGTAAAGCGAGGGGGAGGAAATCACTATTGAATCCTTCCTAAAAATCAATGGCTTATTAGATGAACCAATTAACACTTTGTTGAGGAGTTATAGACAAAATATGAAGGGACTAGGTACAATTGCACCTAAAAATACCCAACCAAAAAACCTAAACCAGCCAGTGGACTATTATAGGAGATAAAACCTTGAGCATACAACAAGCATTGATATTAGATTAAGCTTGCTAATGCAAGATTCACAACCAGATTGGTTGTAGGAGGTTGTCACAAACCTTGGGTAACAAACATAAGGTTGAGTGTATTGCGTACCTTGAACCGAAGATGATGTGCCTTGGCAATAAGATGCAAAAGATGGAATATCACCTACTTGATGTGTTGATGTTATGCCTTCAACATGACATGATGGAGTGTGTATATCATCGGATCTAGAAATCGGTGTCTCTTCAACATGAGAGGACGATATGACTTCAACATTGGAAGATGGTGTAGCAGACGATATGACTCCAACATTAGAAGATGGTGTAGCTTCACAATTCAATTGTCTTCTTGAGCGTAACAGTCTCATTCGTTCTCTTTGTCTTTCCAATTCTTCCTCCTTGTTTCTTGGTACCGGTGGTTCTTGATCCTCTTCAAAAGTCAATTCTTCATTATTGATTTGCAATTTTCTTTGCTCACGTAGTAATTTCATTTTATCTCTTTTAATTGCCAAATCTCTCTCCCTATCTTCATTTGTTTGATTTTTTGGTTTCCTCCTTGGCATGATGATGATTTATACATGTCAAATTATTCAAACATTTGAATTACTTAAAATGTGTAAATTACAAATTATTTAAATACATATAAAAATTATAATTATTTGAATGAATACACAATATATATATAAAATGACTTGTCAAATTTCTAACCATTTCGAAATAACATTTCATTGAAACATACAAATTTCAATGAATTCACTATATATTAAACAACATGTCAAATTATAATCAAATTTGTATCTATATATCAACAAATAATATTTAAAATAGATTGCACTAACCTTTTCTATACAAGGAATATTCAAAAAGTCTTCAAATCGTGTATCCAATGATTGAATTTGGTGTTTGTTAGCTTCCAAAAGTGTTTGCCACCTTGAAATAGTGTTTGTTAGCTTGAAATAGTGTTTGCCACTTTGAAAGAATGTTTGTTGTGTTGAAACCCGCAATTTTTGTCAGGATAACAGAGTGCAGAATAGAACAAAATCAGAGAATGAATGAAACGGGCCCCAAAGTTTCTTTTTGACCATTTTTAGGTGATTTCACATAGTGCGTATGCGCTATAGCGTGTATGCACTATAGCACGTACGCACTATATTAGAACACATCACTCTCCACCCTCCCTACTCTCTCTCTCTCCCTACTCTCTCTCTCTTCCTACTCTCTCTCCCCTCTCCCATCCCCTACACTCTCTCTCTCTCCCCTCTCCCATGCTTTACTCTTTAGATCTCTCACACACACTCCCATCCTCCCTCTCCCACTTCTTACTCTCTCTCTCTACCACCTCCTACTCTCTCTCACACTCTCTCCCATCCCCTACTCTCTCTTACACACACTCCCATCTGCTACTCTCTCTCTCCCCTCTCCCATCCCCTAAACTCTCTCTTTTGCAGATACACACTCCCATCCCCCTCTGTCTCTCCCCTCTCCCATCCCCCTCTCTCTAGATCGCTCACATGCACTCCCATCCCTCTCTCTCCTCCTCTCCCACTCCCTCTCCCACCACCTACTATCTCTCTCTCTCTCTCAAGTTCTCTCTCTCCCTCTCTACTCTCTCTCTCTCTCTCTCTCTCCCATCCCCTACTCTTACTCTCTCTATCTCTCTCCAATCCCCAACTCTCTCTCACACTCTCTCCCATCCCCTACTCTCTCTGACACTCTCTCTCATCCTTTCACTCTGTCTCTCTCATCTCATACTCTCTCTCTCTCTCTGTCACCTCCTACTCTCTCTCACACTCTTTCCCATCCTTTCACTCTATCTCTCCCATCTCATACTCTCTCTTTGCCACCCCCTACTCTCTCTCACACTCTCACACTCTCTCCTATCCCCTAGTCTCTCTCTTTCACAGACACACACACACACACACACTCCCATCCCCCCTCTCTCTTCTCTCCCATCCCCTACTCTCTAGATTTGTCACACGCACTCCCATCCCTCTCTCTCCTCCTCTCCCACTCCCTCTCCCAGGTCACCTACTATTTCTCTCTCTCAAGTTCTATCTCTCCCTCTCTACTCTCTCTCTCCCATCCCCTACTCTTACTCTCTCTCTCTCCCATTCCCAACTCTCTCTCACACTCTCTCCCATCCCCTACTCTCTCACACTCTCTCCCATCCTTTCACTCTATCTCTCCCATCTCGTACTCTCTCTTTGCCACCCCCTTCTCTCTCTCACACTCTCACACTCTCTCCTATCCCCTACTCTCTCTCTTTCATAGACACACACACACACTCACACTCCCATCCCCCCTCTCTCTTCTCTCCCATCCCCTACTCTCTAGATTTGTCACACGTACTCCCATCCCTCTCTCTCCTCCTCTCCTACTCCCTCTCCCAGGTCACCTACTATTTCTCTCTCTCAAGTTCTCTCTCCCTCTCTACTCCCTCTCTCCCATCCCCTACTCTTACTCTCTCTCTCTCCCATTCCCAACTCTCTCTCACACTCTCTCCCATCCCCTACTCGCTCTCACACTCTCTCCCATCCTTTCACTCTGTCTCTCCCATCTCGTACTCTCTCTTTGCCACCCCCTACTCTCTCTCTCACTCTCACACTCTCTCCTATCCCCTACTCTCTCTCTTTCACAGACACACACACACACTCACACTCCCATCCCCCCTCTCTCTTCTCTCCCATCCCCTACTCTCTAGATTTTTCACACGCACTCCCATCCCTCTCTCTCCTCCTCTCCCACTCCCTCTCCCAGGTCACCTACTATTTCTCTCTCTCAAGTTCTCTCTCTCCCTCTCTACTCTCTCTCTCCCATCCCCTACTCTTACTCTCTCTCTCTCCCATTCCCAACTCTCTCTCACACTCTCTCCCATCCCCTACTCTCTCTCACACTCTCTCCCATCCTTTCACTCTGTCTCTCCCATCTTGTACTCTCTCTTTGCCACCCCCTACTCTATCTCTCTCACTCTCACACTCTCTCCTATCCCCTACTCTCTCTCTTTCACAGACACACACACACACACACTCACACTCCCATCCCCTACTCTCTATATTTGTCACACGCACTCCCATCCCTCTCTCTCCTCTCCCACTCCCTCTCCCAGGTCACCTACTATTTCTCTCTCTCAAGTTCTCTCTCAACCTCTCTACTCTCTCTCTCCCATCCCCTACTCTTACTCTCTCTCTCTCCCATTCCCAACTCTCTCTCACACTCTCTCCCATCCCCTACTCTCTCTCACACTCTCTCCCATCCTTTCACTCTGTCTCTCCCATCTTGTACTCTCTCTTTGCCACCCCCTACTCTCTCTCACACTCTCACACTCTCTCTTATCCCCTACTCTCTCTCTTTCACAGACACACACTCACACTCACACTCCCATCCCACCTCTCTCTTCTCTCCCATCCCCTACTCTCTAGATTTGTCACATGCACTCCCATCCCTCTCTCTCCTCCTCTCCCACTCCCTCTCCCAGGTCACCTACTATTTCTCTCTCTCAAGTTCTCTCTCTCCCTCTCTACTCTCTCTCTCCCATCCCCTACTCTTACTCTCTCTCTCTCCCATTCCCAACTCTCTCTCACACTCTCTCCCATCCCCTACTCTCTCTCACACTCTCTCCCATCCTTTCACTCTGTCTCTCCCATCCCATACTCTCTCTCTCTCTGCCGCCCCCTACTCTCTCTCTCTCACTCTCTCCCATCCTTTCACTCTATCTCTCCCATCCTTTCACTCTATCTCTCCCATCTCGTACTCTCTCTCTGCCACCCCCTACTATCTCTCACACTCTCACACTCTCTCCCATCCCCTACTCTCTCTCTTTCATAGAAACACACACTCTTATTTCCCCACTCTCTTCTCTCCCATCCCCTACTCTCTACATCTATCACGCACACTCCCATCCCCCCTATCTCTCTCCCTCTCCCTCTCCCTCTCCTACCACCTACTAGATCTCTCTCTCTCAAGTTCTCTCTCTCCCTCTCTACTCTCTCTCTCTCTCCCATCCCCTACTCTCTCTCACACTCCCATCCCCTAATCTCACTCTCTCTCTCCCATCCCATACGAGCTCTCTCTGCCACCACCTACTCTCTCTCACACTCTCACACTCTCTCCCATCCCCTACTCTATCTCTCTTACACACATTCCCATTCCCCCCCTCTCTCTCTCCCTCTCCCACTCCCTCTCCCCCATCCCCTACTCTCTCTCCCCTCTCCCATCCCCTACTCTCTCTCTTTCATAGACACACACTCCCATCCCCCCCTCTCTCTCTCCTCTCCCATCCCCTACTCTCTAGATTTGTCACACACACTCCCATCCCCCCTCTCTCTCCCTCTCCCACTCCCTCTTGCACCACCTACTATCTCTCTCTCTCTCTCAAGTACTCTCTTTCCCTCTTTACTTTCTCTCTCCCATCCCCTACTCTCACTCTCTCTCTTCCATCCCCTACTCTCTCTCATACTCTCTCTCTCTCTCTCTCTCTCTCTCTCTCTCTCTCTCTCTCTCTCACCCCCATCCTGTACAAGCTCTCTCTACCACCCCCTACTCTCTCTCAAACTCTCACACTCTCTCCCATCCCCTACTCTATCTCTCTTATACACATTCCCATTCCCCCCCCCCCTCTCTTTCTCACTCCCTCTCCCATTGCCTACTCTCTCCCATCCCCAACTCTATCTCTCTTACACACTTCCATTCCCCCTCTCCCTCTCCCTCCCACTCCCTCTCCCATCGCCTACTATCTCTCTCTCTCTCCCTCTCTCTCCCATCCCCTACTCTCACTCTCTCTCTTTGCCACCCCTACTCTCTCTCACACTCTCTCCCATCCCCTACTTTCTCTCTTACACACACTTCCATCCCCCCTCTCTCTCCCTCTCCCACTCCCTCCACCATTGCCTAATCTCTTTCTCCTCCATCCACCCTCTCTCTCCCTCTCCCACTCCCTCTGCCATTGCCTACTCTCTTTCTATCCCATCCCCTACTCTCTCTATCTCTCTCTCCCCTCTCTCATTCCCTACTCTCTCTCTTTCACACACACCCATCCCCCCTCTCTCCTCTCCCATCCTCTACTTTTTCTCTCACTCGCTCTCCCTCTCCCACTGCCTACTCTCTCTCTCTCTCTCTCTCTCTCTCCGCTACCCCCTACCCTCTCTCACATTTTCACACTCTCTCTCTTTCTCTCTTACACACATTTCCATCCCCCCTCTCTCTCTCCCTCTCCCACTCCCTCTCCCATCGCCTACTCTCTCTTCCATCCCCTACTCTCTCTTCGATCCCCTACTCTCTCTCAAGCTACTCTATCTTCCCCCTCTCCCACTCCCTACTCTCTCTCTTTCACACACATGCACTCTCATCCTCCTCCCTCTCGCTCTTCCTCTCCCACTCCGTCTCCCACCACCTACTCTCTCTCTCCCCCATCCCCTACTCTCAATCTCTCTCTCCCAACTTGTACTCTCTCTCACACTTCCTCTCTCTCCCATCCCCTACTTTCAATCTCTCTCCCCCATCCCATACTCTCTCTTTGCCACCTCTACTCTCTCTCTCTCACACTTCCTCTCTCTTGCATCTTGTAACTCTCTTTGCCACCCCTACTCTCTCACATTTCCTCTATCTCCTATCCTATACTCTCTCTGCCACCCCTACTCTTTCTCACTTCCTCTCTCCCCTCTCCCATCCCCTACTTTCTCTCTATCTCTCTCACACACACAAATAGCCATTCCCTCGCCCCACCCCCCCAGCTCTCTCTTGGTTTTGATTTGCAATTTAGGTCTCAATAGTGCGTGCGCACTATAGCATGTGCGCACTATAGCGCGTGCACACTACCTCGAATTCAATAGCATTTTAATAGGGCATGCGCACTATAGGACGCATGCGCTATTCAAAGCTTTGCATTAAAACCAAGCCTAACGCTTGGTTTTGCCTTGGAGATCCAACCCAAAGGTTTGGAGTTTATAAACAGGTCTGAGATGTGTTTTCCAGCAAACATACAAAAAATAATTGATTTTTCTTGTGTGCTCCCTTTCAAGATTCTTCGTGGTTGGGTATTGATAAGATCAGGTTACATAACATTATAGGTCTCTGTGTTAGCTATCTAACCATATAATTTATTTTTGATTTGAACTATTTTAAGTCTTTCATCTATAATTTCTTTTGAATGTATGTTCATTTTTTGTCAAAAACCACCATGTACTAATTGGGCTGTAGATTTTAGCTCATTCATCAAATTTTGTAACAACTTAGTTTTTTAGAAACTAGACTCCATTCTACACACTTTGAAAAAAAGAAGTTTTGATTTTAGATTAGTTTTCAATCATTTCTAGGGGGAGCACACGGATATTTCACATTTTTGGGATGGGTCTAATTTAAAAATTCATTAAAAAAAAAAATACACATTATAAAATTACCCAAAAAATCTGCGATAAACTACATAGTGTTAGGTAACTTTTGACTAGAGTGATTAAAGAATTTCAAAAAAAAAGTTAAAATTTTAGGGGGGCCACACTTTGTACTATGTTATGTTTTTTTGGAATAAATAGTACCACTTTCTGTGGCCCCCTTTTTTGAGGACCTAAAACTAAACCATTTTGAAAAAAAATTAGTAGTTTAGAAACTAGATTCAAAGGGCTATGACTTTTGTTTTTGTCATATCTTAAAATTTTGAGCGTAACTATCTTCAAATTCTTGTTGAAGTCCAGAATTTTCTGATTTTAGGAAAAAGGTGTCCACTTATACCCCCCTTTTGGCACCACAACTTTGTGCACTTACCCTCATGCCAACACATACTCTCTAACAAAGGATGGAGTTCACCACAAATTGAAGCCCATGAAAAAGGAAGGTGAAAAGGTATGTAGCAGTGCTAGGATTTGTCTTGTTGATGTAAGGAAGTTTTTAGATGGCATGAAATATCAACATATGTGCTATGCTTTGATTCCTAGGAAAGATAAAGAAGGTAGTAGTGAAATACCACTTGAAGTTTTAGATTTACTAGGTGATTTTGGAGATATTATCTCTGATAATGTTCTAGATGGATTGCCACCAGTAAGGAAAATTAGTAATCAGATAGATTTAATCCCAAGAGCTAGTTTGCCTAACAAGGCTGCTCACAGGATGACTCCTACTGAAATAGAGGAGCTAAACAGACAGGTTCAGGAGCTATTGAGGAAGGGCTTGATTCGAGAGAGCCTAAGTCCATGTGTAGTACCTACAGTACTCGCACCAAAGAAGGATGGAGAGTGGAGGATGTGTACAGATTCTTGAGCTACAAATAGGATAACCATCAAGTACCAGTTTCCTTTGCCAAGGATGGATGATCTTATGGACTGCTTGAGTGGAGCTCAGTACTTCACAAAGATAGATCTGAAGAGTGGTTATCACCAGATATGGATTCGAGAAGGAGATGAGTGGAAAATAGCCTTCAAGACCAAGGAGGGTCTGTATGAGTGGTTAGTCATGCCCTTTGGATTGACGAATGCCCCAAGCACCTTCATGCGGCTCATGAATGAGGTACTTAAGAAGTTCTTGGGAAAATTTGTTATTGTTTATTTGGATGATATTTTAATTTTCAGCAAGACTTTGGAAGAACATTTATTGCATATTCATAGTGTCCTTGAAAGGCTAAGGGAAGAGAAACTATTAATTAATCTGAAGAAGTGTATCTTTGCAAAAAGGGAGTTAGTCTATTTGGGGTTTGTTATATCACCTGAAGGTCTCAAAATGGATCCAGAGAAGGTAAAAGCCATCTTGGAATGGCCTACTCCAAGGTCTACTACTCAGGTAAGATCATTTCATGGTCTAGTTAGTTTTTACAAGAAGTTTATTAATAATTTCAGTGGCATATGTGCACCCCTAACTGATACAATAAGAGGGGATAGAAAAGAGTTCAAATGGACTGCAGCAGCTGCGAGAAGTTTTGAATTGCTGAAAAAGAAGGTGATAGAACAGCCTCTGTTAGCACTTCCAAATTTTAGAAAAGTGTTCTAGGTGGATTGTGATGCTAGTGGTAGTGCTATTGGAGCTGTATTAAGCCAAGAAGGTAAGCCTATTGCATATTTTAGTGAAAAATTGAATGATACAAAGAAGAAGTATTCTGTTTATGATCAAGAGTTCTATGCAATAGTTTAGGCCTTAAAGAAATGGAGGCATTATTTATTGCCAAAGGAATTTGTTTTGTTTACTGATCATCAAGTATTACAGTACCTAAATAGCCAAGGTAAATTGAATCAGAGGCATATGAAGCAGGTAGAGTTCTTGCAGAGCTATACATTTGTGTTGAAGCATAGAAGTGGAAAATCTAACAGGGTTGCAGATGCACTAAGTAGGAGACAGTTGTTGCTTATAGTAATGCAGGTTGAAGTAGTTGTGTTTGATGAACTCATGAATTTGTACCCTGAGGATCTTGATTTTGCTAGAGCATGGAAAGCTTGTAAAGAGCCTGTTGCTGTAGATAGAACCAAGTGGTTAGACTATTTGATTTAGGATGGCATGTTGTTCAAGGGTAATCAATTATGCATTCCAAGGAGTTCCATGAGGAAAATTTTGATTAAGGAGAAACATAGTGGAGGGATGGCGAGACATTTTGGTCGAGATAAGACCATTGCCATTCTGAGAGAACATTATTTTTGGCCTCAAATGTCATAGGATGTGAAAAGGTTTGTACAGAGCTGTCAAGTTTGTCAAGTTGCTAAGGGATTTAGCCACAATACTGGACTATATCAGCCATTGCCTATTCCATCAAAGCCATGGGAGGACATAAGTATGGATTTTGTTCCTGAATTTTTGAGGACACAAAGGGGTAATGACTCAGTATTTGTGGTGGTTGATAGGTTCTCCAAAATGGCACATTTCATTCCATGCCACAAAACTCATGATGTTGTCCATATTGCAGACTTGTTCTTCAGAGAGGTGGTGAGACTACATGGTCTCCCAAGGAGTATAGTTTCTAACAAAGATACTAAATTTGTAGGGTATTCCTGGAGGCCATTGTGGAAGAAGTTGAGAACAAACCTAAAATTCAGTTCCACACATCACCCGTAGACTGATGACCAAACAAAAGTGGTAAATAGAAGTCTGGGAAATTTGCTAAGATGTTTAGTTGGGGATAAGCCCAAGGGATGGGATTTGATTCTACCATAGGTAGAGTTTGCTTATAATAACTCTGTAAATAGGAGTACTGGAAAATCACTATTCCAAATTGTATATGGGAGTAGCCCAAGGATTGCACGAGAGCTGAGGAAGATAGAACTGTAGACACCTAAATTTGATTACATCGCTTTGGTAATCTAATTTAGCCATCTCTAAAGGCATCATTAATTAAATTCTTATTTAATTAATCCTTTGTCATCCCCTAGCTGATTAATTTAATTAATCATCTATAGTCCTAATTGATAAATCAAATAACCTATTGTTTATCAATTAAATCCTTTTCTCCTATCTAATTCCAAAAATCCCCATTTATTAAATAAATCTATTTGATAAATAAAATCCTCAAATCCAAAAACCCCTAACTTATCGCTAATCCTCCATTTAGCCTAATCCACCCCATCCACCCATACTAACCTAGCTTAGCCACTAACTCACCCACCCTCATTAATGCCATCCACTTGCACATCTCTAACATCCCTAATCTAATCCTAAATCCAAGCCTAATCCACCCCCTAATGTTGTCACATTCCTTAAACAAGTTTAAGACTATCCTAAACCAAATCAAAGTCTCCCCTCAAAAAATCCCAACCACCAAGTCATGAGTGCTCTTACAAACTATAAAAGGCTCTTACAAGCCCACTCATGACTCTTACATCCATCTTCCACACTCTTCCCTCTTCCACACTCATTCCTCTTACATATCTCTTACATACTCAACCCCACTCATCGTGCCTTTAACCAACCCTTTACCCTACCCTCTCACACTCATCCTCCTTGTGACAAGTGTCACCTTCCCATTGGTGCTAAACAAGCACAATCCATGTGCTCCCCTTTGAGTGCATCTTAGCCCTCCTTAACCATCTCCCCATCCTTGCATCTAAGCCCTCCATCCCTCTACCCCTTGGCCTATAAATTGAATCCCATCCCAAGCCATTTCAATCACAACCATTTGAGTAAAGTTATCATGCCCTTTTGAGAGCCAAAATCCATATCCATACCCTTATAATGCCAAATTGAGAGCTCACAAAGCTACCAATTTGCCATTACCCATCTCCATTGAAGCCATTTTGAGCATTTGAGCATACATCCCCAATCTATACATAGACACATCTAAAAAACAAGAGAACAAGCTCATTGAGAGTGCCTATCCATGGCTCACATTCTCATTTGAGTTTTTCTTCTCTTTTTTCTCTATTATATGTTATGTTAGTTTAATGTGTAAATTCTTTCATTGAATTAGTATTTCTAGCACATTAGATTAGTGTATACAAGAACAAGTGGAGAGGACAAGTGTTGAAGCTGAGGAATTTGCTGAACATATCAAGCGTCTACATGAGGAGATTCAAGCACACATTACCAAGATGAATCAAGAGTATAAAGCTAGGGCTGATCAAAGGAGAAGACATAAAGAATTCTAGGTAGGAGATTTAGTCATGGTGCACTTACGAAAAGAAAGATTTCCAGCCGGTACTTACAACAAGCTGAAAATGAAGAAATTTGGCCCCTGCAAAATTTTGAAGAAACATGACTCAGGAAATGCATATGAGGTGGAGCTGCCAGATGGAATTCACATTTCTCCTATTTTCAACATTGCATACTTAACAGAGTATGATGATGATGGTGTAGATGACGAGCTAGTGTTAGAGCCATGTCCAATTCTTGCTTCTAAGAAGGAGGATATAGAAGACATTCTAGATCATTGTGTGGGTAGGAGTACCAGAAATAGGCAGTATGAAGAGTATTTGGTGAAGTGGAAAGGATGGCCGATTGAGGACTCAACTTGGATTTCAGTAGCTGAGGTTTCCCATTTGGGATTTCCTCTACCATTCATAAAGTGATAGGGTCACTTTTCAATCTACCCTAGGTGTCTGATGCAGGAGCATCCAGAGCTATAAGGGCAATCCTATGTCACCCAAAAAAATATACCTAGACTTAGTTTCTGTTTCATGTGTTTTCATTTTTCGATACCCATTTGGGTCAAATAAAGGTTCCAACTCTCACAGTTCCACTATCAGTGTTCGTGTAAATCACGAAAAAATAGGAGTATGTAATTGAGCCATCATTTTGGTGAACTAAGAGTTGTAAATTGGCTAGATGAATGTAATTGTAATTTAGAGCATTCTAGAAAAAGAATCAGGTAATTTAGATGAATGTAATTGTAATTGTAATGGAATAAAATAAGTATTTTTCAAGAAAAATACCTCTTCAAGAACTGTCCATGAACTGGCAATTCAAGAATATTGTCAGATATATCTTTGATTATATAAGAATCTTCACCCCAAGTATTCTCAATGAGATATGGGCCTAACCAAATAGGATCAAATTTTCCATGTTTTCCTTTATCTTCAATTCTGGCATTCCACATCAAGACTATATCTCCATTTTCAAATTTTCTGCTTACAGTTCTTTTATCATAGAGTGTCTTGACTTGCAATTGCAGCTTTTGGTTCCTCAAAGATGCTTCTCTTCTGGTTTTGGTCAATCCTACCAATTCATCCATTCTTTCTTGCATTTCATCTGTAGTATCTTCATCATATAACTGGATGTAATTGTATAGTCCCATCAAGTTGTTCTGAGGCATTCTGGCTTGAATTCCATACACTAAATCAAATGGAGCTACACCAATTGCTTTCTTTACAGTTACTCTGTCAGCCCATATTGCCAACTGTAACTTGGAATCCCATGCCTTTTTATTATCATCCAAGGTTCTCTTAATGACCTTCAACAGGCTCTTATTTGTGGACTCGGCTTGTCCATTCCCTTGTGGATGATATGGAGCAGATGATGATCTTGTCATTCCATATTTATCACAAAATTTGATGAACTCCTCAGATCTGAAACACATAGCATTATCTGTGACAATTCTCTGTGGACATCCAAACCTAGAAATAATATTATTCAACAAGAAATTATTTACCACCTTACTTGTCGCATTTCTTGTGGGGATAGCCTCCACCCACTTTGTAAAGTAGTCAGTAGCAACCAGAATCCAAGAATAGCTAGTGCTAGACTTGGGGAAAATCTCTCCTATGAAGTCTAGACCCCATTGTTGGAAAGGTGCTTGAGTCTCAACTGGTCTCAATGGAGTATTTCCTAAGAATTTAAGCTTTCCAACAAACCTCTGACAAGGATCACATTTTCTAACCATAAATTGAGCATCCTTAAACACAGAAGGCCACCAGAATCTAGCCCTCATTATCTTATGTGCAGTAGTTTTGGGCATGTAGTGTCCTCCACATACTCCAGCATGCATTTCTTTCAAAACCTCTTTTGCCTTTTCTTTATCCACACATTTCAATAGGATTCCCTCAAAATTTCTCCACCATAAGTTATTTTGGACAATTATGTACCTGATGGCTTGCAATTTAGTATTCCTTTTTTCATTGTTAGGCAAATGGGGAGGAGCTTCCATATGTTGCAAATAATATGTGACATTGGTGTACCAATCACATTGGTCCATGTCGCATAAGTTAGTTCTGAGATCATCATTTACCAGATTTATCTGATTTGCCTCTAGATTAGTTTGAGCCATGAGTTTGGCCAAACCTTGACCTCTTACTAATTTTGTTATTTTTATATCAATGTTAAATTCTTGGATTCTATTGATCCATCTACACCTCTTGCCTGACACTTCCTGCTGAGAGAATATATCCTTGACTGCACCAATAGGTACAAACGCGACAACAATAGCACCTACCGAATAACTTCTAAAATCTTTTACAGCCTTTACCAAAGCATATGCTTGCTTTTCATTTATTTCATACTTTAGTTCAGCAGGCTGCAGGGACTTGCTGAAAAAGGCAATAGGCTGCTCATATCCTTCTTGATTATTTTGTAATAAGACTACAGCTATAGTATGGAATGATGCAAAAGAGAAAATATGCATGGGATTTTTATAATCTGGGGTCCTCAATATTGGACCATTCTTTATTGCAATTTTTATATCTTGGAATGCTTATGAGGGTTCACCATTCCAATCTATAACAGCTCCTTTCTTAAGCATCTTTGAGATGGGTCTACTGATTTAAGCAAAATTGGTAACAAATCTCCTCAGAAAATTGACCTGGCCAAAAAAGGACTGAATTCCTTTCACATTTTTTGGTTTGGGAACTTTTTCACTAGCTACTACCCTCTCAGGATCTATTTTTACCCCATCCTTAGACACTATGTGTCCTAATAACTTTCCTTCTGTGACCCCGAATGTGCATTTCTTTGTGTTTAAAGATACCCCATATTTTAAGGCTTTTATAAAAAAAAATTCCAAGTGTTTGTAGTGATCTTCAGCCTTGTTAGAATACGTTGTAAGATCATCTTGGTACACAACCATAAATTTGTCAATATACTCATGAAATGCTACATCCATGGCTCTTTGGAAAGTAGCTCCTGCATTAATCAAGCCAAAAGGCATCCTCACATACACATATGTTCCCCAAGAGGTTGTGAAGGTTGTCTTGAACTATTCACTTTCTTTTACTAGAACTTGATTATATCCAAAAAAGCCATCCATCATTGACATCAATTTAGAGCCAGTCACTTATTGTAACATGGCTTCCATATTAGGTAAGCCATAATTGTCCTTCAGAGATGCAATGTTTAAATTTCTAAAATCAACACAAAGCCTAATATCTCGATTCTTCTTCCTAACAGGAACCAGGTTTGAAATCGAGGTGGAATGCCTGATTGGTTTGATTATTCCACCATCTCTCAGTTTTGTCAGTTCTTCTTGCATTTTTGGGGCAAGGGTAGGATTGATTGGTCTCTGTTTTTGCCTAAACGATCTTACATTTTCCTTCAATGGTATGACATGCTGGAAAAGATCCTCCCTGTAAGCCTTAAGGTCATCATATGACCAAGCAAAAACATGTCTGTATTTTCTAAGTAGGTCAATCAATGTTTTCCTGATTTCAACAGGAAAATGTTGGCCAATATAAACCCTTTTAGGAACTTCATCAGTACCCAAGTTTATTTCTTCTAACTCCTGGGGTTTGGGGTCATTTACTCCATATTTTACTCTGTCTTGATTATCAAAAATATTTTCCAAGACTACTAACCCCTTTGGCATCTTATTTGTTTTTAATTGCATTATTTCTTGACCAAAAATGGTTTCCTTCCCATTTATGGTTTCAATCAGTCCACTACAATCCATCTCCTAACCGTGATACTTGTCTTCATTTAACAAAAAATTTGTAATATCCTTATCATCTTCAAAAACCTGCCAATTTTCAATGTTGTCAGGTATGGAAGGCCTGTTTTGTACCTCAATCTAGGAGATTCCTACAAATGATATTTCTTTTGGCTTGATGGCTACATTTTCCAACAGATCAGCCATCTTATTTTGTGTTCTATCTCTCCATGCGATCCCAAATGCATCAAATAATTCTATCTGATCCCAAACTGCATTTCTATATTGTTTCAGTCTCCTATTTTTTGATGAATAGGTTCCTTTGATCTGAGAGATAATTAGTTCAGAATCCCCTATGACATATAATTTCTTAATCTTATGATGTATGGAAACTTTGAGCCTTAGCAGCAACGCTTCATACTCTGCAATATTATTAGTGCAGGCAAACTTCAAGGTGAATGAATACCTAAAAGTATTATTTTCAGGGGACACAAAGACTACACCTGCCCCTGCACCCTCTTTAGAACTAGCCCCATCAAAGAACATTTTCCATAATTTTGGTGAATTCATGCAACATTCAACCTCATTTTCGATGATAGCAGGTAAATTTTCAACTTCTTGAATAATTAATTCAGCCCTGAAAGCATTAATCCCAGTATCTAGGAAACAAGTGGTATCTTTGTCAATTTCTTCACCTAAGATGTGGTTAACCCTTGGTTCCCTATTTACCCTGACATCTTTGTCCCATATATGAAAAGTGGCATAAGTTAGATCACATTGTAGGCTTCCCCCCATGGTAGCACTCCATTTTCTGGAGAGTAACATTCCGTAATGTGGAGGTATATCTACCACAAGGACAGACATGGTTAATTCTACTTCAGGATATGTAGCCAATTTGAATGGTAGGGCATTTATAGTACCTATGACTGGGACTTCTCTAGCATCCATCCCTCTACATCTGCCTTGCTTGGTATCTACCTTCAATCCTAAGGCTTCCATTACCTTGAAAGGCATTATAGTGTTGGAAGCTCCTGAGTCTTATATGCAATTTTTTAGGTTTTTCCCTTTTATGATTAGACTGAGGAAAAAAGGATCAATATCTTCTATGAATGCCACTGAGGAATCATCTAGAAACATTTGAGGAATCTGGGATATGATACCACTGTCCTCTATTACTAATGGGGTCTGTTGGGGAATAGTTTGGTCAACAATAATATTATTTCTTGCTATTCCACCCAACCATGACAAAGCCTTATTCTTATGTTCTTCAATTCTAAAAAGTTCTGATAGGGGCACTTTTACAGTAATTTGAGATAACATGGATATCATATCAACAGGTTCAACCACAGTAGGTTTTACAATAGTACCTGGAGTCGGAGTCTTTTGAGCAGTAGGCACCACATTTTTCTTTACAACATCTGGTTCTAATTTTTTCGGTTGCACAACTGGTGTTGTTGCTTCACTTATCTGAAATTGAACCTTCTTCTTTGGTTCCCATTTCTTACCCTTTTTTTCCTTGATTTTAGGCACATCTACATGGACTTTCTTGTCTTAATCATTTATCTTATGAGTGATGTCCTTGATGAAGACACTAGATGGCTTTCTTGCATCATTCTTTATTGCTCTATTTCTCAAATTATAATTGCTATGAACTTGTGAAATCATTTTGACTGTAATTCTATCAATTTCCTCCTTGGAGGGAATTCTTAGACTTGTGAGACCTACATCAGAAAATGTATTGCATACCTTATCTGCATCATACCCTTCATCATCTGAGAGTACTTGCTGATGATGTAGCTGGTAAGCAATTCTTTGGCTAGTAACATCATTTTCAGGCTCTTCTGAATCAGAATCTATCAAATCATCATACATGCTCACCATATTGCAGCTTATATCGTCATGGCTTTTATCTTCAGTTTCTTCTTCAGCTTGCACTCCTTGGGCTTTGGCAAATGACTGAGCAATAGCACAATAATCAGTAGAATGAGGTGATTGGCATATAATGCACCATGGTACATCATCATTCATATTTACAATGTTCTTTTGCAGGGGGTCTGGAGTACCCTTGTCCTTCACATTTTGGGTCTGGTTAGGAACTGGTTTACCATCTTTCCACTAAGTGGTATAAGGGTAATTCTGCATCCTAGGCTGTCTATTGAAGTTGTTGTTATTCACTGGGGGTCTTTCAGCAACATTTGGCTTATTGAAACTAGTGGGATTCATCTTCTTGAGCATTTCTAAAACCTGGCCTATAGTAGGTTCTTCAGGCTTTTTTCCTATAGGAGTTTTGTCACCCTCCCTTTTATTATTGTTCTTAGAATTAAAAAGTTTAGGATCATCCCTCCTACCTAGTTTTCCAGATGCCTTTCTATTATTCTCTATATTTACTGCAACTCTATAGGCATCTCTCAAGGTTTTAGGATCTTTATCCCTCAATTGATAAGCCATTTTGCTATCAAAAGCATTGAAATAGGTTGTAAGACAGACATCTTCATTTAACCTCATGAATTGAAAAATTTTGTACATACCCTTTTGGAATCTCACATTGAAATCAAATGTGGACTCATTTGGATTCTTCTTGATATTGTTGAACTCGTTCAACATAAATCCCGCATTGGTATTGTCCCCATACTGCTCTTTAAACAACTTTTCCATAACACTCCATGAGGTAATACTGTCATCAGGCAACCTTCTGAACCAATCCCTTGCATTCTCTATTAATGAATGCACAAACAATTTCATTACCATGTCTTCGTGTTCAACTTCATAATCATTCAACATGTCAATGAAAGTCCTCAAATGTTCTTCACCAGTAACATCATTATTTCCAGAAAACTTAACCACTTTATCCCTTAAATCAAATGATATGGGATGGGGGGCACTAGAAATACCAGCAAATGATATCTGTCTGTACTTTTCTAGGTATATAGGTTTCTTCTGGAAACCAGGAACATTTGAGGTGCTAGCTATATTAGCTTGACTCAAGGGAGTAACTTGGGACTGTTGTGGTGGGACAAATGGGACTTGGGTGCCAATATTTGGGGATGAGGTAGGGGCAGATTGGGGTATTCCCTAGGTTGAAATTGTGGGAGCACTAACTGGTGCAGGATTTGCAGGTGGGATAGACAAATTGGGCCATGAAGCCAATGCAGAATTAGACTTTATGAATTGGATTTTCCTTCTAGTTTCTACAGCTTGAGCTTCATTTTCAACCTTCTCAAGTTCTTTTGCAAGATCTTCCCTCTCTTTTTGAGCCTTATCAAGATCTAGATCTAAATTCAACATGGAGGGTTGTATAGGTTTTCTTGGTATAGCTTGAGGCTCATTTATTTGGATTCCTATAGCCTTGCCTTTCCCTTTATCTGGAGCTTTTGCAGTGGGCTCTACAAGATCAATTTGAACAGGTTTATAGGCTTGAACTTGAGCAATAATTGGTTCTTTCCTTCGATTTAGGTGTTTCTCCTGTTCTTGCACTTTAGCTCTCAGATTATCAATATCTCCAAAAACATCCTTATGGAGAGTTGTGGTATTCTCTTCTAATTTTTTATTTTGCTCTTTCAAAGCAGCCATCCTTCTTAACAGAGTATCTCTTTCTATTATGGCATCTAAGGTGGCTTGCTCCTTCTCTTTTTCGAGACGAATGCATTTAGCTTCTTCCTCACCAATCCATTTCTTCAAAAATTCTATCTCAGAGTACACTTCTTTAGGATCTACAGAAGTTGCCTCGGAATCAGCAGGGTCATCCAGATCTATAAGGTTTGGTTCTACGTATGGGGCTACTCTGGGATTAAAAAGATTATTAGATGAACTCCTAAATCCTAGCCTATAATTTATATTGGCTATAGGATCTGGTCTTAATGAAGCAACTCCCATAGTAGACACGTCCTTATCTTGAAAAACTCTCTCATCTGGTAAAGGGGTACTAAAAATGCCTCCTAAGAGTCTTGTAGTTTCGGATTCTGAGCTAAGTGAAGAAGACTCTCTTCCTATTACTGGTTGATAACAGGAATTGATGGATGCATTACCTCTAGGTTTCCAAGTAGGATTTGGATCTGTCTTTTTCTTATTTTTGTTCTTCTTACCTCCTTGGGGTAAACTAGTATACATTGATACATCGGGATTGGCTCTCATGTAAGCTCTTGTATTTTTCCTCTTGTCAGCCATATTTATCTTTTTATTTCAATAAGCACTAGCTTCAAAACCTTGACTGAGTCACCACTCTATTTCGGGACAATATATAATGACACTTTTAGCTGACCAAAAGAAACTGACACATAAGTAGGAACAAAAATATATGGCACACACAGGCCAATCACTGATGTCGTAAGATTGCAACTCTTGCTTGTTTAGATAAGACACTTGGATAGGCTAGGTACGTTAGTGTGTTGCAATGGTACTTGGGCTCTATCTTTTTTAAATTCTCAAGGTTTGACACTAAAATATTCCCTTATAACCATGGGCAAGACATAGATCACATGACACACATGTACACAGCAAGACCAAAGAAACTACAGTACTTTTCATAGAGGTGTTGGACAACTCCCCAGCAGAGTCGCCATTTTGTTGGTGTTTTAAATGGTACTAAAACTATTAAGCGAGAAAAAGATTAATACCAGAATGACAGTACATACACAATCTAAAGACTAGCCTATTCTTATCAACAATTGCATATGTAAGGTATTTGGACCCAACTTCAACAAAACCACAAATGGTTTTCTACTCTTTTGGCTATGCACAACCAGGGTGGGTATACCCAGGGATGGTTCAAATATGAAAATACTGTATGAGGATTATTCTTAGTTTCATTCTAATTCTCATTTCAAAATCCTCAAATATATACATAATTCTTACTAACTTTGCCAAAACACATCCCATAAATAGATATGGCCAAGAAATCTTCTATAGATTTGCAAACGTTTTCAACAATAATGGCTAACTGAAGCTAAAAAGATTTTATGCAGACAAGTGCTGGCCAACTTTGAAGATCTATAGGAAATAAAAATAAAATTTGATTTGACGATGTATTTGAACAACCATTTGTAAGATACTTCTCTTAACTTGATCAGTGCCTAATCCATTGGGGTTTCAGAGTCTATAGCAAAATCTAAGATCTAATTTGTTGCCTTACAACAAATTGTATCAGCAATTCTTATCAGAATTTATCATTCAAAATCCTTTTCAATACTTAAGGAATCTTATCACATTCATCAAAGCTTTTACTTAATCCATTGAATTAACAGCAATGATAGATAGATATACAACCTAACTAGATTGCATTCAATTGCACATGCTTTTACTCATACAACATCAAGGTAGCTAAGTATTGAGCAGGAGACAAAATTCAGAAAGAACTGATATGGGGATAGTTCATAGTTTGTATTCATTTCCTTTGAAAATGGTACATCTTTTTCAATAAACTCAGAATAGTCTTCAGAAATAAACATAGTTCATTCTATCTTCATGTATTTTCAGAAAATTTGACAGAGAAACACATTACAAACTTGCCTTCAAAATTTGGACCAAAAACTAGACTAAGCACAATACTTAGAAGAAAAATAATTTGGACCCTTCTTTAGCCTTGGGATCTCACTTAAATAGTGTGAGATGCAACAAGCTTCAGGCTAAACAAATGACAGGTGTCCTTCTAAAGACAGGAACAAAATAACAGAAAGGTTAATTACAACAAACATTTCTTGGTGGGTCCCTTTCTATTATGCTTCTTATTTGTTGAGATACAAATAAAAACAATCTGATCTTACAATCAATCTTCATCCTCGGAGTAAGTAGCCATGAGGTTTGAAAGTGATGTGTTGTCTTCAGTTATCTGTAAATTTACTTCAGCCTGGGGAGTTTCTGTGTCCTCAGTATTAACTTCGGGGGTGATTGTTACTTTTTCACCTTCTTCCTCATCATCTTCTGATATTTGTTCTAAAAACTAATTTTTCCATTTATTAAAAGCATCATCATCTGGCCAATCAAAGCTTAGAACTTCTCTTTGTATCATTATTAAAGAATTTGCTTTTTCTTCTAAAACATCAAATTCTTTCCCCTTATTAGTATAAAATAACTGTACTTTTACTAATTCTTCATTAGTCTTAGCCTAGAACCAGTGGCCAGTCTCACTCATGATGTTTATCATTCTTTCATTTAATAATTCATCCATCTCCCTTTTCAACTTTTCTTTTTCTTTTAGCATATCCATAGATTCTAAAGCACAAGGAAAAAGAGTGAAATTTTCAGCGATGTATTGGGAAAAGCAGAGTGTTAATCTTCTCTGTAAAGAATCCCTTTCATCATCAAAATTCTCTAGCTTATTTAATAAATCAAAAATCTTCTCAACTTGATGATAGGGCATTTGAACTACAGATATACATATGATTGTAATATCATTATTTCTCTCCTTCCATTTCTGTGCAAGAAGAGTCAGCTTATCCTTATCCCTATTCAACTCATCCATGAGGGCTGCAATTCTGGCCAACTGATCAAAGAATTTTGACCATTGTATTTTATCCCTCAAAAATATTATACCCTGTTTCAACTTTTCTTCATATTGATTTCTCAATTCTATCTGCAACTCATGCAATTTTGTGTTTTCTGCTTCAAAGTCCTCTGCAGTATAGAATTGGGACCTTTCAGGGGTGTCAGGTATTTCAATGATAGGGGTTGATCCAACAAATGACTATGAAGGGCATGCAATTCTAAGTGTACTGGATTCTCCCACCTTTCTTTTCCCAAGTATCTTCTCCAATTGAGATACCCTGTTTTCCAGCTCAATTCTCTTTTTTACTTCTTGATTGTAGGCATCCACCACTATTTCATACTTATTCTACAAATTAGTCATTTCCTTTTCTTCTCTTTCTGCAGTGGCCAAGGAAAATTTAGAATAGTCCACATTCATGTAGGCTGCCTGTACATTTGAAGTATCAGCGACCCTCCTCACAATGATATTCCTTGTTAGTCCTAAATCATCAAGCTGTAATGGAGTAGTCCTGGATCCTCTTCTTAGTGACCACATAACAAGGGTAGCTTGATCATTACTGAATGTTGTTCCTAAGAATTCCTTCTTATCTGGATCCTTTAATCCTAAATTATTTGACACAGAATTAAAAATTAAGGCATCAGCAATATCCCAATTGGGCAATAATAAAATATTTGCATTTTTCACCATCTGTCTACCCTGGTCAGGGGTTATATTTTGGAATTTCTATATCATTTGTTCTTTTATTTGATTCTGAATGGAGGCTTCATCCATTTCTGGATGCTTTGCTTTCATATCCCTACACCTTTGTTCAAAAATGTGCATGTTTTCCCTCCATGCAAACTGATGGAAAACCCTAGATTTAATAAAAATGTTATCAGACAAAAATTGTTGACTGGCCTGCTCCAAAATAGGGTCTAATTCCCTTCCTCTGAAATCTGCTATAGTCAATTCAAAACTTGGCACAAGAGGCTCTTGGGGGTTCCCTTCATCAATTTCTGCTTGAGTAACAAAAACTCCTCCTTGCGACCCCATTTGTTCAATTTTCTCATTGGTGAACTGCTCTTCCTCAATTCTCATTGGAGTTTGGGAAGGTGAGTAACCTTCATCATGGGATTCTTCTTCCCTTATTATTTTTCTTCTCTTGGGAGAAGGTTTAGGGGGTCTTTCTTCAAGGACAATACTAGTAGATTCAATTACCTATTTTTCTTTGTTTACAATGGGCATCTGCTCCCGAATAATAGTATATCCTGTCCTCTTTCGGACAACTAGTGGACCTACTCCTATGTTAGGGGTGAAACCCAATTTCCTCATAAATTCTCTGGCTTTATCTGGAAAAGAATCAATAAAATGTTGTTTCTTTTCATTCATTACCTCCATTATTTTTGAAAATGTACTCATGAGTTTATTTATCCTATCTGCATTATTTGCAGCATTACTAAGAGGATTGTAATCTTTGTCAAAACAATTAATGAATTCCAAAACTTTTGAATAGACTCTCCATTTTTCTTTCTTTGTTTCTTGTTCCTAGAGAGAATATTCATTCCTTATTATATCTTCAGGGAAATAAAATTCATGCTGATTTGGATGAAGCTTGATTCTATGTCTGAGAGAAGAATTAAAGAAGTCTTCTGTGTCACAAAAATGAGCATGAGATACTGCCATCTTATACCGATCCAAAAATTTGTAGAGGAAGATCCACCCTTCTTTAGTTATTACAAACTGGTGAGCTATAATGCAAGTAGGAAAAATTGATCATGTTCCCCTTTTGTGCAAAAAGGTCTCCTCCACTCCTCCCAACTGCCATAAAAATTTAGCTACCCCTACCTTTAAAGGTACCTGATAGGGTAGTACATGGGGTGTCCCTTTAAAACCATAGACCCCAATGATAGTTGAGACTAGATATGGGATGATATCTCCCCAATTATGTGACACTTTTAAACTGTGGGGTCTGTCCATAGGCCTAACAAGATGCATTAGTGCCTTAGGAATTCTAGGATTGTCACTTAATATGAGGCATCTTAGTTTAGAATCAAAATGCCTATCAAATCTGACAAAACTAGCATTTTTTGCCTCCCAAGTCATGTCTGCACTCCATAATTGAACTGGTAGTGCCTCCCCCTCTTGTTCCCTATTTAAAACCATTTCTTTAGCGAAATATGTAGCCCCTTTAAAAAGAAACATATGCATCAATAGGGAGTACTGACCCCAAACCTTTTCCACCTTGCCCTTTGCAATCCCCACTAATCCATTGTGAATCTCATTAGCCAGGTAGGATGCAAAATCAAAAAATATTTCTACACCGAAAGAAGAGATTTGGGTGATCATATACATGAAGCTCACTGGAATAAAGTCTTCTTCACCCTCTCTGAAGACTCTGCACAGGGTCCTGTATATTTCTACTGCCCTGGCATTAAAGCATGATTTCTTGAAAGGTTCTTTAGAAGATGATGTTATTGTTGGTAGATTTCCAATCTTGCCTATGTGGGCTTTCAATGCACCTTGTCTAACTATATCCCTTTTGGAAATATATTCTTTTTCTAACTCTATCAAATTAATGGGCACATGATACATGGTGAGAGGTCCTAGACTGAAAACCTTCCTAATTTCTTCTGGACTGATGGTAATTAAAACCTCACCATCCATTCTTCTCACTACATTAGTGGTTGGATCATAGCTTTTCATTACAGTTTCAAGCAGGTCATAATCCATAAACACACTAGGAACAACAAGCTTCCCAAGATCAAAATTTCATATATTGGCATGAGGGGCATATAATTTCCTTTCTGCGAACCATTTTTTGAATAGACTCAAACCAGTTTGAGAAGTCTAAGCATCCTGAACCCAATTACCCTTATCATATAGTCCATCAGCTATCCTTAGCCTAGGGTTCAATGAGGTTAACCTCTTAACTTGTGCTGTCTCTACAGTAGACTCAGGAAGCAACTCAAGAAAATCATCATGCACATTCCTATCCAAATAATTTACTGCATCTAAAAATCCCTTCTTTGGAGGCATCTTCGACATATTTTTCACAGAACTGGAAAGCCTACGAGGATTATGGTGGTATTACTTACTTGAATTTTGTCTTTGTTTTCCTCTATATTTTCATAAACTTTCTGCGAACAAACAACTTCACAATTTCTACCAGGCTTTGGCACACTTTCCTTCAGTAATTGCTTCTGCACAAGAATGGCTTCAAATCTTTGCTCGCATAAGATGAAACTGATGAAATCTCTCTATATTATACTCTATTTTTTCTCACGGGCGATGCTTTCATGTCTAATTAATACAAGGAGTGGCACTACATTTTGTGTTTAAAACTGCGTCATCGATCTTTAAAAATCCTACGATCATGTGAACAAAATGGCCTAGCCTAAAATATTTATGGGCCCTACTATTCTAAAGGGGGCCCGGCGGCAGCCCATAAAATTTTAGGTCCCGTAATCTGCAGATAGTAGGGGTACGGAGAGAACAACTAGGAGTTGCATTTGACATGTCAATCACTTTAGCCAATGAGAACTTACCATGTATATCATTCTTTCCTTAATGGCACTTGTATCTGGACCCATTGACATCTGAGGACATGTGTCAGCATGTCGCTACTTCGTTATGCATAAAAAACAAGCATCTTGCCATAGCGAAGCAGCGACAATCGTCATCTGATTCGGAATCAATCAAATGATATGCTACTAGGTTTGCTCAAAAAGAAGGCGGTGGGCCCTATTCGCTATGTCGCTATAATTATCTCCCTCACAACTCTTCATAGCGAGAAGGCGACAGCTGTTGATCACATACTCAATCAAGGGTGAGGAAACTGCGCAGGGTCTTCTGATTCATACTCGCTATGTCGCATGGCTTAAAAAACATGCAATTTTGCATAGCGAGGTAGCGAGGACCGTTGATTGCATTCCAAGCTGACGTTCAGGATCTCTTTGCACATTCGGTCAGAAAGGCATTAATGAAAACAAAGATCTCTGCATAGTTGGCGCCTATCAAAAAATTGTTGTAGTCCTAATTATCATTCCACGTCACCAAAGGTCACCGCCGATATTTCTTTTTTACAGGGCCTCACTACTTTGCTAACAGTGAAGTATCTAATTTTTTCAATAGCGAGGTAGCGAGATTCGGCATTTTAATGAATTTCGTACTGGAAAATGCAAGGGGAAGAAGATAATAATTTCTGTTACTTAAACTGCTTCTGACAATGACATTTATGACTTGTCACGCCACCTGGTGAAGTCGAGGCACCGACAAAATGCAACGTCACCGCCCCTTCAGACTTTACGAGGCCTCGCTACTTCGCTAATGGTGAAGTGTCTGATTTTTTCGATAACGAGGTGGCGAAGCATCAAAAAAATCATCATTCCGGCTCTTATTTCAAATATCCTGTTGGGTCCCCTTTCCTATTTGGATGGTAGTTGCAACGTGTACCTGCATAATAAATCATTCAGAAAATAAAGCTCTGACCGCCGTATCTTCACTTTGCGGTCCCGCCTCATAAAATACTCATCATTCGCTACCTCGCATGGCTTAAAAAGCATGTAATTCTTCATAGCGAGGTAACGACACTGGTAGATCTACTTGGATCTGACGGTTAGAAAGATTGAGAAAAAAGGGGATCTTGGGGAAATAGAAAATAAAAGGACAAAATATTTGTCTCACTTGAAAATTCAAAAGTTTTGCGCCCGATAGTTTATGAACAAATAGAACATAGATTTTTCATGAGTTTTTTCTTATGGATGGATTATCCAAAAACCCTATATTTCACTTAGAAATAAAAATTCTGACTTTTCTATAATTTAACAAAAACCTCTGTTGCACAAAAAGTCAGACCAACACCTTGTACTATGATTTCCTCTTTATGATGTGCTTCCTCACCTCCTCATGAATGTTCTTCAAATGTTTGGAAAATTCTTCTACTTCAGTACCACTTATCTCCCCTTTATCCAATTGCCACAATTTAGAAGCATTTCAAGGACTACTCCCAGATATGATTTGGAATGGTGATTTACCAATACTCTTGTTGACAAAATTATTATATGAAAATTCCACTAGTGGTAAAATTAGATCCCATCCTTTTGGTTTGTCTCCAACCAAACATCTCAATAATTTTCCAAATTTCTATTCACAACTCTTGTCTATCCATCCATTTGTGGATGATTGATGAACTGAACCATAATGTACACCAGAAATACCCAACAAATTTGGTATCTCAATCTAAAACTATACTCTTTGGCAGATCATGTAGTCTCACTTCTCTAAAAAAGAAATATGCTACATGAACAATGTCACTAGTCTTCTTGCAAGATATAAAATGTGTCATCTTTGAAAACTTGTCAACCACTACAAAAATAGAATCATGCCCTTATTTCGTCCTCGATAATCCAAGTGTTGAAAATGATTGAAAAGAGCATGAATAAAGGATAATGGAACTGGTAAATAATGTTTTCAATCTTTTTTTTTTCATTAATGTCAAACTTGCTACTTGTAGAAATGACAATTGTTTTAGTGATCCAAATATTATTAATTGGTTGATTGACAAGGAGGTGGCAATCAATAAGATGTAACTAGAATACCTAAAGAAAGGTTGAAGTTATGGTGATGTAATGAATTATAAAGATTAGCTAAGCCACTGATGAAATAATATATTGATGACATACTCTAAGAGGATGGACACACTATGATACATCAAAGATGTAAGGATTAACTAAGTTCATTAGAAAGAACCGAGCAAGCTAGTTAGAGCCGAACAGATTCTCAATTGAAGCTGAGCAAGTTCAACTTCAGTATAAGCTGAGTGATTACTCATATGTTGAGTAACACAGAATCCTTTAGGTACTAAGTAGCAAAAAAATATAATGGATGCCGAGTAAGTTTTCGAGTGCTGAGCAAAGACAAAATGCTTTAAGTGCCGAGCGCCAGTAAATAACATTAAGAAGCTGAGTAACATAGAAGGTGTCAAGCATCAGTAAACCAATAATACCGAGTTGTTGCATTATTTTTTAAGACAAGATTCGCCAGATCAACAGTGATAAGATTGTTACATCAAATTTTGTGAAGTAGTTGGAAGTTATGAATGATGAGTAGATGTCACAGAATTCTATGTAATCCATGCAAACCAATCCAAGGTGAATTCTAATGGATTCATCATGAAGTTTTTAGAATAAATAATTTGGAGGGAAAACAATATTGTTTTCTCAAGAAAAAATTAAGATTTGAGTAGGAAATCAAGAACATAACTTCTTTATAAGGAGTTATAGGTCAGAGATCAAGTGCACATGCATGAGAGGGAGTTGGTCATAAGTGTAATCATGCGAAGAAGCCTAGAGGAGTAAAGAACAAGAGCATCAAGACTCTGAATTGATTGAGTGACCAGATAGAGCATTGGCATAACGAGTGGAAGAGCTCAAGGAGATAGATCTTGAAGGGTGAACAAGTTGTCTGTACTGCAAAGGAGGAAATCCAAGAAAAGAAGAGAACTAAAGGAGTGATCTGAAATCTGCACAGTGAGGGTTGCAAATCTATATTAGGTCAAAACCCTTCTAATACTTTCTTATCATTGTATTAGATATTAAAACCCTACATTGCTAGGTTAGCTTAACAGCTAGGTGGATAAGCCTCAAGAAAAGGATAAAGAGATCCCCAGGAGAAGGACAAAGAGATCCTCAGGAGAAGGATAAAGAGATCCTTTGGAGGAGGATAGGAGATCCTTAGAGAGGAATGAAAGATTCTTTTGAGAAGGTGATTTTAAATCCCATGGACTTGGGTGAGCCTAATAGCTCTATGTAAATCCTTTAACAGGGTGACATTCCAAGTTGAATGTTCTTAAATCCTTTAACAAGGTCACATTTAACAATGTGTTGTAGCCTTTAATAAGGCAGGCCTTTAACAGGGTATACCATCAAAAGTGGTTGAAATTAATTGCCCAGTTATTTTTTGGGTGTCATCCCCACTCCAGTTTTACCTTCTTATTCTTGGGGGTTTTTGGGTTATCAAATCCTTAGTTGTATGGTGTGATGCATGTTTACTTTTCATGATTTTTTTATGTTCAATTGCATGCATGATAATTTTAGTTATGTGTCACTAAAGATTTGTAGATAAAGTTTTATTGGACATCATTGGACCTTGGATAACTGATTCACCCCCCCCCTCGCCCTCTTAGTTATTCTAAAGAATTCTAACAATTGGTATTAGAGCCTAGTTGCTGATTTGTTTCAAGGTACTAGCAGAAGAAAGATCAAGATGTCCAAGAGAGAAGTTCCCAAGTTAAACAAAGACAATTTTGTTGTATGAAAAAGTCTGATGAAGCTACACCTTAGATCAATAGGTGAATATGCTCAGACCTCAATCACAGTTGACCATGTAGACCCTGCAGGACCCCTCACTACAGATGACATGAGCAAGAAGAAAGATCACAATCAAGCAATGTTAGATATTTCTTTAGCACTAAGCTATACCGAGTATTATGACATCAAAGGATGTGATACTTCACATCAGATGTGGAATACATTATCAAGAACCTATGGAGGAGATGATAATATCAAGAGAGCCAAAAGAGAAAGCCTAAGAGGAAAATTTGATGATATGAAAATGGAAGAAGGAGAGAATGCTGCTCAATACGGTGCAAGGATGAAGGAAGTAGTCAGTGCCATAAGAAGCCTAGGAGGATAGTTAGCAAAATAAATAGTATGCAGCAAATACTTGAGAACTTTGCTTCCCATCTATGCTATAAGAGTATCAGCCATCCAAGAGCTAAGGTGTGTACCAGGAAACATAGTGACATTTGAAGGAAAAATTGGAAGATTCACTACCTTTGAGCTATCCAACTTTGACAACTACAAGCCAGAAAACCTTGAATCTGCATTCAAAGCTAAGATGACGATAAAAGACAATGATGAGGTGCAAACAAAGAGAAAGAATGGAAAAGAAAAGTATGCATCTAGTGACAACAGTATTGATGAAGATGATGTAGACCAATTGGAGGCATTATTAGCAAAAAGATTTCATAGAGGAAGAGGCAAATTCAAAGGTAAGCTACCAATCATTTGTTTCAATTATAATGAAGTTGGTCACATTGTAGCCAGATGAACACAACAGAAAAATTACAAGGATGGAGGCAACTTCAAGAACAAGAAAGAGGAAAACAAGGATTACAAAGGTAAAGGCAAAAGATGCTACATTGTTGAAGAAGACTCTGACGAAAATGATGATGAAGTAGTCTATGTGGCTATGAAGGATGAATTAGATGAAGAACAAGCAACTGCCCTGGTAACCTACATGAACAAGAATGATAGATGGATCATAGATAGTAGATGCTCTCATCACATGATTGGAGATAAAAGTAAGTTCATTTCCTTTACTCAATATGAAGGAAATAATGTTAGATTTGGTAACAATGCACCATGTTAGATCAAAGGGAAAGGTAGTACCAAGCTTACTGAAAAGATATCATGTGATAATGCATACCATGTTGAAGACCTAAATTATAACTTGTTAAGTGTCTCACAGTTAGGCAACATAGGATGTAAGGTTGAATTTGAAAAAGGAATTGCTAAGATTTATAATTCTCAAGGAAGTCTAATAGGAAAAGGTGATTAGACTAGGGCTAATTTTTTTTACCTTGACATGGAAGATGCTTCTTACCTTATTGTTCAAACTGATGATGTATGGTTATGTCATAAGAGGCTATGTCGTATAAATTTTGACAATCTGATAAGCATCAACAAAATGAAGAAAGTCAGAGGACTACCAAAGTTGAAGAAGCCTGATAAAATCATGTGCAAATAATTCCAACTAGGGAAGATGACCAAGTCAACTTTCAAAAGCAAGACTTATACTTCTAATGAAGTATTAGAGCTAGTTCATACTAACTTGTGTGGTCCTATAGAAGTACAAAGCTACAAAGGTGATAGATATATAATGCTATTTGTAGATGACTATTCAAGCATGATGACAGTCATGTTCCCGAAACAAAAATCAAATGCATTCCAAATGTTCAAATGGTATTTGGCCAAAGTTGAGAAAGAAATTGGAAAGAACCTAAAATGTCTCAGATTTGATAGAGGAGGTGAATTCACATCAAGAGAATTTGAAGAGTTCTGCAATGAAAGAGGAATCAAAAGGGAGACATCAACACCTAGGACTCCACCTCAGAATGGTATAGCAGAGAGAAGGAATAGATCAGTTATTGACTATACCTGGACCTTAGTGATGGAGAAAAATGTTGCACTCAAGTACTGGAGAGAAGCTATAAGTACTGCAGTCTACACACTCAATAGAGTTCAAGTCAAGAAAGGTACAAATGCAACACCTTTTGAATTATGGTATGGGCATTCTCCTAATGTAAAACATTTCAAAATATTTGGATGCAAATGCTATGTATATAAAGAGTCTAGAAATGGAAAGTTTGATGCAAAGAGTGAGGAAGACACATTTCTTGGTTATTCTACTAGAAGCAAAGCTTATAAGTGCTTGAATGTTAACACTAACAAAGTAGTAGAAAGCACAAATGTAAAATTTGATGAGCTTGCAGAAGTTCAAAGTATTGAAAACACCAAGAAAGCAAAGGAATATAAGACCTTTGTATAATTTTATGAAGGTATACCTAATGATGGTGAAGTTGCAACTTAGAATGACCATCAGCAACAAAATCTAGTATCTACCGAGTCACAGATAGTGAATGCTAAACAACAAACACATTCAAAAGCCAATCTACAAAATACAAAAAATGTTCATTCAGACTCTAAGAATAGCCAACAAGAAGAAAATGAACAAATAATTGATGAAAATATGCATGAGGATACAGATTTTGAAAGAGAAAACATGCAAACAAGGAAAGAACCTGTATTGGCAAAGTATGTGAAAAGACATCATCCTGTAGATCAAATTATTGGAAATAAAGAGGCAGGACCAATGACAAGGAATAGACTCAGAAATGAAACATGTCTGCTCAAAAAAATGGAATCAAAAACATCAAGTGAAGCCATAACAAATGATGACTAGTATAATGTTATGAAAGAAGAAATAGAACAAATTGAGAAGAACAAGACATGGACCTTAGTCTCAAGACCAGCTGACAAGAATGTGATTGGAACCAAGTGGGTGTTTAGAAACAAGTTAGATGAAAATGGTGAAATCACAAGAAACAAGGCAAGATTAGTCTACAAAGGATATGCACAAGAATAAGGACTAGATTATGGAAAAACTTTTGCTCTAGTTGCTAGAATGGAAGGAGTAAGGACCTTACTGGCATATGCAGCCTTCAAAGGATTTAAAGTCTATCAGATCGATGTAAAGTCTACATTTCTGAATGGTATACTTGAAGAGGAAGTCTACATAGAGCAAACAGAAGGTTTTGTTGATGAAAAGAACAAAAATAAGGTATGTAAACTGCATAAAGCTCTATATGGATTAAAGCAAGCCCCTAGAGCTTGGTATGAGAGACTCCACAAGTATCTGGTACAAATAGGATTTGAAAGAACTGATGATAACAACAACATGTACATCAAATTAGAAGAAGGTAAGGATATTCTTGTATCTAAAATATTTTTGGATGATATAGTTTTTGAAGGAAAGGAAGTATTGTGCAAAAGTTTTGCTGACAAAATGAAACATGAGTTTGAAATGTCTATGTTTGGAGAAATCAAATTTTTTGTAGGATTGCAAGTGCATCAACTAAAACATGGTATATTTGTGACACAATCAAAATACATCAAGGAAATACTCAAGAAGTTTGGATTGGAAGACTCCAAACCAGTCAGCACACTAATGGCAATAGGACATAAGCTATCTAAAAATGATGTATCAGCTAAAGTCAAACAAAAATTGTATAGATTCATGATTGGCAAACTACAATATGTTGTACATAGCAGACCAGACATAGCACTAGCAATTGGAATAGTGGCTAGATTTTCTACCAATCCTAGAGAAAATCATCTCATGACAGTTAAAAGGATAATGAGGTACTCAAAAGAACTGATGATTTTGGACTATATTACAAAAAGAATGAGAAGTTTGAGCTCAATGCATATATAGATGCAAATTGGGGAGGAAACATTGATGACAAAAAAAGCACAAGTGGAGGAGCATTATTCTTAGGAAAAAGGCTAGTTACTTGGACTAACAAGAAACAAACATGCACATCTCAGTCCATTGCAGAAGCAGAATATGTGGCACCAGCAGTCAATTGCACAAATATTGTGTGGCTCAAACATCTATAGAAAGGAATGAAAGAAGAGGTAACTAAACCTGTGATATTGTATTGTGATAATACAAGTGCTATAAGTATATCCAAGAATCTAGTAATGCATGCAAAAACCAAGCATATTGCAATCAAGTATCACTATGTTAGAGAATTGGTGGAAGAAAAACAAGTGAAGACGGAGTACATTCACACAAAGGAACAAACTGCAGATATCTTCACCAAACCATTGCCCAAGGATGCATATGAATATCTTAGAGGCAAGTTGGGAGTAATGCCCCTAACTCAAGCAGTCTAAAGCAACATAGAAGCTACCCTGCATCAACAGGAGTAGATCATCGAAATATCAGAAGAATGATGCAGAGGATGACAACAGGAACAAAAATTCTAGATCAGTCACAAGCATGGTGACAGAAGGAGAAAAACATGAAAATGCAAAGCTTATTTTTAGCATGTTGAAGATGCTACATCTTTGGCATTTATGTCAAAGAGGGAGATATATGAGAAACTGATCAATATAAAGTAAGAAGGAGATATAAATGAAAGATGTACAAGAAAGAGGGAGATTCAGAAGAAATAAGATTCAGCAATGCAACTATGAAGGATTAGGAATACAGAGTAAGGATGCAGCAATACAGAGGGAGAAGTAGAACAAAGGATTCAGTTTGTATCAGCTATATACCAAGCAGGAAAATGTATGTAATTTTGGTGGTAACTAAGTTGATCAGCTTAATCATTTGATCAGTTTGGTTTGCTATCAATGCCAAAGAGGGAGATTGTTGAAAATGATTGAAAAGATCATGAATAAAGGATAATGGAACTGGTAAAGAATGTTTTCAATTATTGTTTTGTCATTAATGTCAAACTTACTACTTTTAGGAATGACAATTATTTTAGTGATCCAAATATTATTAATTGGTTGATTGACAAGGAGGTGGCAATCAATAAGGTGTAACTAGAGTACCTAAAGAAAGGTTGAAGTTATGATGATGTAATGAATTATAAGGATCAACTAAGCCATTGATGAAATAATGTATTGATGACATACTCTAAGAGGATGGACAAACTATGATACATCAAAGATGTAAGGATTAACTAAGTTCATTAGAAAGAACCGAGCAAGCTAGTTAGAGCCGAACAGATTCTCAGTTGAAGCTGAGAAAGTTCAACTTCAGTATAAGCTAAGTGATTACTTAGATGCCAAGTAACACAGAATCCTTTAGGTACCGAGTAGCAGAAAAAGATAATGGATGCCGAGTAATTTTTCAAGTGTCGAGCAAAGCCAAAATACTTTAGGTGTCGAGCACCAGTAAATAACATTAAGAAGTCGAGTAACATAGAAGGTGTCAAGCATCAGTAAACCAATACTGTCGAGTTTTTGCATTATTTTTTAAGACAAGATTCGCCAGATCAATAGCTATAAGGTTGTTACATCAAATTTTTTGAAATAGTTGGAAGTTATGAATGATGAGTAGATGTCACAGAATTCTATGTAATCCATGCAAACTAAGGTGAATGCTAATGGATTCATCATGAAGTTTCCAGAAGAAATAATTTGTAGGGAAAACAATACCGTTTTCTCAAGAGAAAATTAAGATTTGAGTAGGAAATAAAGAATAGAACTTCTTTATAAGGAGTTATAGGTCAGAGATCAAGTGCGCATGCATAAGAGGGAGTTGGTCATAAGTGTAATCATGCGAAGAAGCCTAGAGGAGTAAAGAACAAGAGCATCAAGACTTTGAATTGATTGAGTGACCAAAGAGATAATTGGCATAACGAGTGGAAGAACTCAAGGAGACAGATCTTGAAGGGTGAACAAGTTGTCTATACTACAAAGGAGGAAAGCCAAGCAAAGAAGAAAACTAAAGGAGTGATCTGAAATCTGCATAGTGAGGGTTGCAAATCTGTATTAGGTCAAAACCCTTCTAATACTTTCTTACCATTGTATTAGGTATTAAAACCTTACATTGCTAGGTTAGCTTAATAGCTAGGTGGATAAGCCTCAGGAAAAGGTTAAAGAGATTCACAGAAGAAGGACAAAGAGATCCTCAAGAGAAGGATAAAGAGATCCTTAGGAGGAGGATAGGAGATCCTTAGAGAGGGATGAAAGATTTTTTTGAGAAGGTGACTGTAAATCCCATGGACTTGGGTGAGCCTAACAACTATAGGTAAATCCTTTAATAGTGTAACATTCCAAGTTCAATGTTCTTAAATCCTTTAACAAGGTCACATTTAACAATGTGTTGTAGCCTTTAACAAGGCAGGCCTTTAATAGGGCAAACCATCAAAAGTGGTTGAAATCAAGTGCACAGTTATTTTGTGGGTATCATCCCCTCTCCAGTTTTACCTTCTTATTCGTGGAGGGTTTCTGGGTTATCAAATCCTTAGTGTTATGGTGTGATGCATGTTTACTTTTCATGATTGTTTTATGTTAAATTGCATGCATGATAATTTCAGTTATGTGCCATTAAGGATTTGTAGATAAAGTTTTATTGGACATCATTGGACCTTGGATAACTGATTCACCACCCCCCCCCCTCTCAGTTATTCTAAACAATTCTAACACCAAGAAGAAAATACATGTTGAAATCCTCCCACAGCCTCTTTGGTACAAGTAATGGCTTTAATACAACCCTGTATTCTGCTTCACTCCTTTCACCATCTAACATACTTTGCAACTCTATACAAACTTCTTCACATCTTGCTACAACTGTGGCTAGTAATAATTCTCAGCAACCAAAGTTATGGTTTTATCTCTACCAAAATGTCCAACCAATCCTCCACCATGCTTCTCCTTGATGAGATTCTCTCTCATTGAACTTCTTGGAATTCAAAACTGGCTTCCTTCAAACAACATACTATCCTAGATCATGAAATTCAATTTCTTATCAAGTGTAATAGGTTTTGTACAAGCCTTCCACACTTCACCAAAATCAAGATCATCTAGATACAAAGTACTAAGTTCCTTGAACCCAACCACCTCTATCTACATTTCTATCAGCAAAGTTGTCTTGTACTAAAAGCATCTTCAACTTTGTTAAACTTCCCACTCCCATGTTTCAAAAAAATGTATAAATCTGCAAAAACTCAACCCACTTCAAATCCCTTTGGATTAATTTTCTTTGACTATCCAAATATTGCAAAGATTGATGATTAGTATATGAAACAAACTACTTAGGAAGAAGACAGCGTCTCCACTTCTTTAATGCTTGAACTATAGCATAAATTTCCTAATCATAAAAAAATATTTTCTTTTTGCATCATTCAAATTCTCACTAAAATAAGAAACACATCTACTTTCTTGGCTCAAAACAACTCCTATCGCAGTACCACTAGCATCATAGTCTACTTGAATCACCTTGTTAAAATCACGAAATGCTAAAATAAGCTGCTAAGTAACTTTCTATTTTAGCAGATTAAAACTTTTATTTGCTTCTACAATCCACTTAATTCTTTCCTCTCCCCTCTCATTGTTTCAATTAGGGGTCCACAAATACTGCTAAAAACTCTTATGAACTTTCTGTAAAAACTAGCCAGTCCATGAAAAGATCTTACCTCTGTCACACTCCTTGGAGTAGGCCATTCAAGGATAGCCATTGCTTTCTTTGGGTCCATTTTGAGACCTTCTACTAAGACTACAAATCCCAGGTACACCAACTCCTTTACAAAATTGTACTTCTTTAGGTTTATTAGCAACTTTTCTTCCCTCAATTTATCAAACACCTTGAAAATATGAATTAAATTCTCCTCCAATGTCTTAATAAAGATCAAAATATCATCTAGGTAAACAATGACAAAGTTACCTAGAAACTTCTTCAGTACCTCATTCATGAGCTGCATGAAAGTACTCGATGCATTGGTTAGCCCAAAAGGCATGACTAACCACTTGTACAGTTCTTCATTTGTCTTGAAAGTAGTCTTCTAATCATCACCTTCTCTAATACAAATCTGATGGTACCCACTCTTTAGATCTATCTTTGTCAAATACTCAGCTCCACTCAAATAGTCCAGAATATCATCCATCCTTGGCAATAGAAATCTATACTTGATTGTGATCTTGTTGATAGTGCAAGAATTTGTGCACATCCTCTATTACCCATTCTTCTATGGTGTTAATATGGCTAGTTCAACACATGGACTCGGACTCTCTCGAATTAACTGCTTCTACAACAATTCATGAACTTGTATGTTCAACTCTTGACTTTCTACTGGTGTCATTATGGGTGTTGCCTTGTTTGGCAAACTGGCTCCTGGAACTAAATCCATTTGGTGACTGGTCTTCCTCATTGTGGGCAATCCATCAATTATATTATCTGACACAATATCAAAAAACTCTCCCAATATATCTACAACTTTTGTAGGTACCTCCTCTACTTCTTTACTATCTTTTGGAGTTATAGCAAAACACATTCTCAAACTTCATACTTTTGAGAAACTCTTTTCCGTCAATGAAACATATCCTGGCAACACTACATACATTTTCTTCTTTCTCCTTCAATGGCTTCAACTTATGTTTCACTCGATCCTTGGTCAGAGTGTAGGTATTTGCTCACCCATTGTGTACAACATGCCTATCAATTGTATGTTCAACTCTTCACTTTCTACTGATGTCATTATGTGCACTACCTTGTTTGGAAAATTGGCTCCTAGAACCAAATCCATCTGGTGACTGATATTCCTCATTGGGAAAAATCCATTAGGTATATTATCTGACACAATATCATAAAACTCTCCCAATTTATTTGCAACTTCTACAGTTACCTCCTCTACTTCTTCTATTCTATCTTTTGGTTCTAGACATTGAAACTTAATACCTAGGGCCGACAGACCCTAACTAAACATAAAGAGTTGATGAAATACATCTTTGACAATTGTTTTAGAAATTTTGGGTAGGCCAACTTTGAAAGGCCATAACTCTTGAACTGTTGCTCCAATTGGCTATTATAACCACTTTTTGAAAATGCTAGCTCCAATTATACTATCTTGGAATGACATAAAAGCTCTTCTGTCAAGTTTTCAAACCTCAACTGGGAACTCTAAGGCCTCCAACAATGAGCCTGAAGAACTTTCTACTTAAAATCCATAATAACTTCTTTGATACTTAAGCTAGAGTAGAGAAATTTTAATGGTAGGCTTATAACTCTAAAATGAACCTTCATGTAGAAAATCAAAACATTCTGAGCTTGTATGACAAACTTGCTAAAAATAGCAAGTTCCCAAAAATAGAAAACCCCTGTCTACTAGTCCTTATTGAAATAAAAAAGGCTAAAAATAAAAAACTATGTTTGGGTCATGCAAGATTTCTCTTACACCCAGGATGCTCTTGCATCATGATTAATCTTTTCGATTTCGACTAGTATTTTTATTTAAAATTAAAAATTTAACTTTTTTAATGTTCATATGTTAGAATTTTAATATCTAAAATCACTAAAATCATTTTACTTTCACTTTAGGAGTGGATTTACAGGAAGCACTATCCAATATTTATGGATAAGAAAATTAAAACTTATGAATTGCAATTGTAATGCATCTTATGAATTGTAATTGTAATGCATTAAAGATTGTTTTTATGCCTTTGTTTATTTTCTTAGACAATGTATACATATAAAGGATGTGATTGGGAACTGGAACCCTATTTTAGCTATACTAAAGAAATTGTATAGTATGATACACATAGTATTTGTAAAATTTACATTTCACAAATGAAAGTTTCACTTTAACATAACTTCTTCCTAGAAATTTTATTATTTCAATTAAAATGATGAAGTTAAAAAGTTAAAATAATAGAAATTTTATAGTTTTAACTAACATGACCTAAAATAAGATCTAGGAAAAAATGGATTAATGTTTATGATTTGTAAATGAATCGTTATTTTATTTTATTTGATAGCATCGATCACTTTAATCTAACCTCTTCGCAATAAAGCTTACTTTGTATTTGCTAATGTAACAAAACATTAATTATGTTATCTACACAACTTATCAATTTCTTATGTATTTTAAATATGTGCTTCCCAATATATAGTTGACAATGGAAATATCGATATGAACAATTACTAATCACTTTAAATTAACAACTTTATTAATCATTTCTTATATTAAGAAAATGTAATATTATAAGTAAGTTAGAATAGTAAAATTATATTTATATCATAAATTAGAAATTATTTTAAATTAGAAACATTTTTCTACTAACAAATATTACTTTTCAAATATTTAAATATGTATATACTTTTTAAAAAATAAAATGATATTTTTTTAATCATTCTAAATTAAAATTAATGTTTTCTTTTAAAAGTTCCTTTTAAGAATATTAAAATATTAATTAAATTATGGTAAATATTATTATTACTTAATACTTACTACTGTACCCAATTAAACTATTACAATTATGGCAAATACAAGCCATTGTGTGGCACTTATTTTATTTTGTAAGTAGTGTTGGCATAGTGACTATATTTCTAATGAGATCCCTTTCCATACTTTTAGTGTGATAGCAAAATCTACATGGTATGAGAGCACATGGTTGTATCCCGCTCCATTGTGTAGGGATCTTGACATAGTTTTACATTTTTTTATTATCTCTTAGTCCTATTAAATAAAAATGGTTCTCCAATATTTGAACATGAAAATATTAGAGGAAATAAACAGTTGTATATTGCATAGAGACTATGTTTTCATTCTTATGTAGTTAAAGGAAAGAATAGACTTATCATTTAGCTTATAAAACAAAATATTATATGTTTTAAAAGGAGTAATCAATTTTCGATGTGATGTAGGTCATTATTTAAGGAGGTTTAATTGGTAAACATCATTATGTTTAGGGACAAATATTAGAATTAGGAGTGATGTAAGGATCTATATATTTGTGTTAAACCATTTTGAAATTTTTTTACTTTATTCATTTTGGTAAAAGATCTTTTAAGGAAAGGGTGTTGATTATGGGAGAACAAAGAAGGATAGACATTTTCTTCGAGTTGCTTACTAGTACATGTCTATCAAATGTATTTGGTTGTTTTGTACATTCTCTCTTTATGTTAGCATTACTTCTACTTTGACTTATGAGGAAAGTAGATAGCTTCAAAACTTGCACCTTATTCCTTTTGATCCACTAGTATCGAGTTTCTATGTTTCTCATGCAAGGTTGGTGTGATCTCCATTTCAAGATAAGCTTCAAGGGAGCTAACCACTCTATGGTTGGACTAAAAAGTGTTTAGACCCCACTCTTGTCTCAAGATTTGGAGATGGACTATTGATAGTCTAATGGCATATTATAACATTGTGTTCCATTTTGACATGTGTGTCGTGTATTTAATTTATTTTGCATATGCATGATGTGTGATGCACAACTTTGTGTATTATTAGTACTCGCCCATAGGCTAAGTACCATTGTATACACCGATTTGTGTGTTGGTGAGATATAATATTTTGTAAAAGATATTCTAACCCATACTACATCCTTATCATCATCATTTGTTTAGGACTTTGTGTTGAACCCTATATTTTTTGAACTCTTATCCCTCACATCCTTTTTTCCTAGAGAGTTTAATAAAAGTAAAATGCAATAAAAAAAATCATATACAAAGTCATTAGAACTCGAAACTTAATAGTATTATGTTAATTATTTTGAATATAATTATATTACATTTTCCCTGTTTAGTTTATAATTCAATTTATTTATTAATTCTATTAGAATTACAATTGTAGTTTAATTGTAGTTTTCAAAATCTCAAATTTTGTAATTTCGTGTTAAATAATTTTATACTAGAAAATATAATACATTAAATATGATTTTAATTCTCTTCATAAACTAGAATATCTCATGATTATTTGATGATGATACATCAGCCTACATTAATGTTTCAAAGCTTTATTTTGGGAAATCAAATACAAATCCTTAGTTTTCAAATAAGTTGGACCATGGGAAGACCACAGTCACTAGTCTAAACTTGTGGTGCACCCTACATACGAGATACACAAAATAAAATCATGTCTAACTTACTCTATTTTAACAAACTCATTTCATATTTTTCACATATGTAAGCTAGCAGGTCTACCTAAAGTTCACTCTACTCTAAAAGATGTGAGTTTGAATGATTTCGGCCTTATTACATGTTTTTTTCAATTCCATCTATGTGATGAAATAGGTCACCATAACATTAGACTTCAAATTTAGGCTTAGAAGTGTAACTCACAACATCATACTCTACCTCACTTATAGGATTTGAAACCATTTCTTACAAGAGAATGAATCTAGAATCAGAAATTTAAATCAACAACAAAATATAAAATATGAGTCTCAAGCAATGTTAGTATTTGATCTTCACTATAATAGAAAATTTCAATTTGGTACAACAAAATTTGATAATCTATTTAAAATTTTGAAAAGAGAGAATCACATTCTCTTAAGCTAATATTAAAAGCTCAACAAATCAAGAATCATTAATGTTCTCAAAAGGCCAATTATCAGGAAGGGTCTACATTGAGCTACCAAATTTGTGAAATTGAGTTGGACAACTACCAATTGGCTTACTACCACTTTTCCATCCAAAGAAATAGAAAATTTTATACCATACTGACCTTTTATAAAATAGGCAGCTTTTGCAAATGGTAATCATAAATTTTATATATTTACTATAAAAGCCTCCTTAGTAGAAAATTCAGTTACACAAGGCATGATTTTTTCCAATTTTACTATATACCAATCATAATAGTGAAATGACAACCAAAAATTTGGATTATTGATGACCACTCTTTCAAATCTCAACCTTGAATAGCTAAATTGAATGTGTTAACACTTGCATAAAATGCCTAAAATGTTATAACAAGTAACATAAATATCATCTAATATTATCTATGTAGGTTTTCCATTAAAAAGCATGGCCTGTTGAACAACAAAAGAGATGGATGATTAAAAGGTAACCAAGGATTTTTATCGTTAAAAGCTCTACAAACACATAATACATGAATTTTTTTTCTATAGCGGAAATTGCACCAAACCTTATTTCTTGTGGGTTTGTAAAGCCAACCAAAATGGCAACAAACACTATAGATTGAGACTTTGTACATGGAAAAAAAATTATTTCTATATCATTGGTAAGTGGGGAAAACAGAAACAATTAGCTTATCTGATAATAATTCATTACAAATGCAAAGTGGCTTTCTACCAACACTCCACCAGAAAAATTTACAATCAATCTATCACTGTTTTGAAGAGAATATTATGTAGGAAAATCTTGTTAGGAGAACTTGATATCCTTCATGTTACTAAAATTAGTCCAAATTGCTATATGAACTTTCCATCACCTTCAGACCCCTTGGTTTCTACAGAGTATAATAAGAAACAAAAGTAGTGAAATCACTTTAATAGATTTGTCAAGATGATGAATTATGTATTCAATCAAAGAAAAACATTGCAAAGCAAGGGAAAAAAATAGGGATCAAACTAAATGTAGAAAAATATATGCATTCTTACTAAAAGTGTTTCCAAAAAGGCTTCATAAGTTAGGGAAATAGTAAACAAACCTTCTTACGATGATTTGTTTCTCCATCTTTGTACCATCCCTTGGGTAAATTAGAAAGACAATAAGAAGAAAATTTGTCTATTGACTCCCTTGTAAATAGAGCTCCTTTTGCAAGGTGAGTAAAAGGGTGGCTTGGGATTAATAGGCAGTGCTTCCCTTTTTCTTTTCATGATCTTGTGATCATCCTCTTTCACCTCTAAAATTGCACACTACTTGTGTCTCTTCATGGGTTGATCAAAGACTTATATTGCAACTAAGTTTAAAAAGACATTCTTACCCAAGAGATGATTTGTTCTACGCAATGAAGAAAATAGCAAAGGAAAGACACTATAGGTTTCACACATTAATTATGATATGAATTCACAGAAAGCCCAATTGACAATATTTTTTATTTAAAGAAACTTCTATTATTAAATGTATAAAATATTTGTCGAGTTTCTCAAAAATTATGCCTATGGATTGATAAAAAATGAAATAAAAATTATAATCATAACTTCTATAAACAATCACATTTATGAAGCCAAAAAATAATATTCTTAATAAATTAGTAGCCTTAAATACATAAATCTTACAAGGCTTTAAGTCACTCTTTATGACCAGGGCTTCCACAAGTTCTATGTAACATGCCCCTTGCTTGCAAACAGTTATAGTACAATGATATCAAATTCTAGTAAAATGTGATTGTGTAAAAACTATGACAATTCTCTGCTATAAATATACACCAAATTGTTGTGACAAAGCACTAAGATCAAAATTTAAAAACTTTCATATTTTCATTTGCATCCAAAACCACATTCTATAGCTCAAAATCATCTTTTCCATTATCATTGAATGTGTGTTTTTTCAAATCCTATAAACAAATATGAACATGTTATTTTTAGACATGTTACCTTCAAATCTTTGTGGTAGTGTCTCACATCAATTAAGTTTTGAAATATGTTTTCACTACACTTGCATTAAATATTCCATTACATTCCTCAATCTAAATATTACATTTATATGTGAAAAACCATAGCACTAACATGATAAAATGAAAGCTTCACAAGAAAATCTTTGTACTACACTTACAATTTTGTCAAGAAATTCTTCCCCAATAACAAACTTGATCTAGAAATATATATATCTTCTTGCCCACCAAAATATGGCAAAGGCTAACATCAAATCATGTTAAATCTCTCTTTAAGACATTCTTTAGGATTTCTCATTATGCAACCTAGAAAAGAAAATATCTTGTATATTCTCACCATGATATTTGATGAACTACAACATGCATTCCCTTTCAATCTACATACAAAGGAAATCATACAGTTGAAATCTACACATAAAATAAAGATTTAAAAAAAAATCAAAACCTAATATTCTTTGTATTTCCTTTCTTGGTTCACAATTTTGTATTGGAAATCCTTGTTATTGGCAAAGATTCACATGGCATATTCCTAGCTAATATTATCCAACCCAAATTCTAATTGCATGCCTGATATATTTGTTCACTAAGGTAAAGTCTAGAGGATCTAGGAATAGTGTACATGGATGTAAGATGTGAAACAACATGTTAGACACCTTTCCATGGCCCCTAACAATGTGGAATGTTCACTATTTTTACCAATTTTTTAACTTAGATATAAAAAGGACTACTTGCAAAAGTGTACTAGCCAACCATAAAATAGAAACAATTGCATAAAATTTTATTTAAATACAAATATTTCAAATGACCATAGGTTATGAGGTTTGGGTGTAGTTTTATAGCATGATTGATAAAGAAAAATGCATATGAAAATTACAATCTCCGCCTATAAATATGTGGACCTAATAAGCTACTACATTCTACTTTTTGTCACTTTTAAAATCCTTTTATATATTAGATATGTCATCTTATATACTTTAAATTACTATTTTACATTGTGAAGAATTTGGGGATATCAAGACACACTTGCCTTTCCATTCTAAGGTTGCATGACACAAAAAACATAAAGGGTTTACAAAAGGCAACAACATTACTATATTTTTGTTGGAAAATTATAAGTCTATAATTTTCAAAAGAAGATTTCAATCATAATTTTTGCTCTTTATTTTTAAATAAATTATTTAATATAATCAAATTTGGTGAAAGACTAATTATATTTTTAAACATAAAATTTAATTTTATTAAGAGATTTGATTTTAATTAGTTTCTTAATTTATCTAAATATTTTTAGTTTTATTAAATTATTTTAAAATAAACTTTACTCATGAAAATATTTTATTTTATTTGCCAACAAATACATCTTTCATTAATAATTTGTCTTAATATAAATAATACCTTAATTTTAAAATGGTATTTAACTTAGTATTATTTATTAACAAAGTAAACTTTATTAACTTTGTCAAATATTTTATTTATTTTATTTTTAATCAAGTTCTAAATATTATTTTATTTTAGTAAGAATTATGATTGCTTTTTGAAGATTTATTTATATATTTTTTACTTTAAAAAAAAAAATTATTTATGGAACTATTTTACATTGTTTATTTATTAAATTATGTTGATAAATGGTATCTAATTTATTGAAGAGTTTGCATCATTATAGATGAGTCAATGCTAAATCAATGCAAAGTTATTTTACAACATTCAAAATGTTGAATTTCGTTAGGAAAGAACAAAAAGTCATTGTCATATTTAGAGTCCTAGAAATGGTTGATTTAATGGTTTCACAAAAATAGTTGCATATATTACTACCTACTACACCATTGCACTTCATTTGGTGCAATTGCTAGCATTATATTGACATGATTTCTTTTCCACTTATTGCATCCATTGCGATATCATTTTTTATTTGACTACCTAGCCAATCAAAAGGAATTATTAAACACTTAGCTTCTACATAGATTATAGTTAGTTACTAAAAATTAATTCAATAATTTAAAATTATGAATTTTTTTTCAATAAGATAAAGCAAGAGAAAAATAATTTATTTTTTCAAAAATTTAATATCATTGTACAAAAGATTTTATTAATTGTATTAAATTAAAAAATCAAGAAATGTAGAAACTTCTCAGAAATTCAAAGACTTCTCAAAAACCCTTAAAGTCGAGAAACTCGTTAAAAAATCTAGAAACTCCTTCATTTGTGTTTTCTGGCTTGAACTTATTTATCTCCAATCTTAGCATTGAATATTGTTGTCATTGTTTGTCTTTCCAATAAGACTCTACTTGACTAGATTTTAACCAAATTTAGTGGGTTGGCCCTTTTGATTTTGACACACAACTTGAAGCTCATACAAATTGATATTCTCAATTTTCTGCTAGGAATTATTTAAATTTAGTGAATACTATAAGATTGAGAGTAAATACTAATTGCATCTTGATATTTTGTTTTTGGATAATGGTTTACATGACACAAGCATATCATAAGCCTACCATTTTGAAATTGTGTTACAATTTATTTAATGTATTCTTATGTTGTGCTTGAAGATTTGGAATGAAGTTTAACTATGAATCACTATACAAAATAGTTGCATCCAACTAGAATTTAAATGTGTAACAAGATTACACAATCATCAAAAGATGAGAAATGAGAAAGAAGAGCATTAAATCTCATTTTATTGCCTCCACATGCCAAGCTCCTCAATTTTATTGGATTGTAAGTGGGTCAAGGTTCTAGTTCTTCTAGAAGATACATTTATGTTGTAGAGGCAAGCTACTATGAAAGATACTTGCTAAGAATTTCGTAAAGCACTTTTGCAAGTTTGTTTCTTAAGTTCCCTAGTTCTTTATCAAGTAAAGATTTCAATATTTAAAGTCTTTCAGCTAAAGCAATGGAGATAATTACTTTAAAATATTATCAAGAGAGCTCTACTACCATGTTTCATAAACTAAAAAAAATTTCGAGCTTCTTTTGTTACCTTGTTTCAACAATCATACTTCTTTCATTGCTATTTAATTTCCCACTGCCATGTTTTAGAAATCATAATTCCCTCACCACTAATATAACTTCCCACAACCTTGAGATTCAAAGGTCTCAAGAATCCAAATCCCAATCAAAATAGTTCTACCTAATTTACAGCATGCTCAACCCTTTCATACTTTTAATAAACATCTTTCAATCAATAATGTCAACTAAAATTGTTCTCTTATATTTACATACAAATTTAATTTGAAGTCAATATGCTCCATTCAATATAACTATATCACTTTGACAACTAAATGTGATAGAATTTGGTTACTAAATCTCAATCACGTTCTCATTTCATCATATCTTATTCCAATAATATTAAACTATAAACAAAAAATTTCGTCATTTATTTTTTCACTTATTAAGCCGAGAGGCTTTCTACAGTGGAAGCAAATTTCAATGTAAACAATGAGCAATTTTTAAAAAAATTGACAGGCAGCTGCTAGTATGATGATAGCATATTTTAGAATGATATTCTAGAAAATCAAAGAGTTCACCGACAATTACAAAAGAATAAAAAAAATTGAGAAGATGCAATGGTTGGAGTTATAATGAAATGAAGCCAGCTAACTTGAGTCTCTGCGGAAATGGAAGAGTGTTTTGATATATACATCTTGACCAAGTTCTTCAACAAGCTTCCACACAAATATCTGAACAACCAGAGATGCATAATGAGTAGCCCTTGCAAGCTTTCCCATCTTAGGCGGCTTACTGATCCCCTGAGATTGGAGGCCATTAATGACACCTTTCACACAGAGAGCATGTAGATAGAATTCGCAGGGAGCGCAGTACTATACCCACGCGGTGTCCTTTTTTGTTGCATGCATTGCAAGTGTAAGGGGAGTTGTTGGGTAAGGAGGAGGAAGCTAAGAGTCTCAGGGAGTGTTGAGGATGCTCCTTCATGGTGAGCTCAGAGGGGAGTTGCAAGCAACACAAATGAATGCAGAAAGAGCACGTTGGGCAGTGGAAGGAGAAACCGTTGGTTGCTTTTCCATGAACCCCACATTTGGGCTTTTTCATTTCGGCTGCTTTGTTATGGAAGACCAGCTGGTATTGACTATGGTATGGGTGGATGGCCGTGGTAAGGCTTCAAATTTCCATAAATTTCCTCCTAATTTTCTAAGTCTTTGGTGCAAAATGAAGGGATTTTTAATTTCATTTCATTTGTTTTTGATTTGCAGGAGAGAATACGACACTGTAGTAGGAAAAATGGATCAATCAACAAGGATTCAATGATTTTAAGCATAGGCACAAAGTAACTGCTTTAGGTTTCAGCATCGTGCAATTTCAATATTCGAAAGTCGTTGTACATGCTTTCCAATTAAATGGTTTAGGGATTTAACATTGTGCAATTTATATTTTCATCAAATTACTGTACAAACCTTTCAAATATGATTGATGTGAACTCTCATTACAGCTTTACAAATCTTTCTGTTTTGTCTTCTTTCCACAATCTTTTGGCTCTGAAGTCATCGATGGAAGTCATTCCACAGTGTATACTCTAGAAACAACATTTAGGAAATCTTAGATTAAATGAAATTCAATATTTAATCTAAGAAAGGTTAATGAAAATGAAAATTCATTGCTATATATATATATATATATATATATATATATATATATATATATATATATATATATATATATATTGACAAAATGTATTTTTTTCATAAGTTTCTATTTTTTTACAATTTTCTAATGAGACATATTCTAATTGAAATTAAAGATGTTTAGAAATAGTGAGAAACTATTTTAGAAAAAAGTGTCATTTCATCTATATAGTTTCAAAAGTCCATAGAATATCCATAGAATATTTTTAAAAATATATACAAAACTAAGATGTTTCTATATTTTTCAATTGTTTAGTTACAAATACTATGATTTTTTTTTTCATATTTATACTCATAATAAATTCTTAGTTTTAAAGTTTTGCTTTAGTAATTTTGTTTTTCCCCTATTAGTAATTCTTAGTACACACACACGCACATACATATATATATATGTACATATACATATGTACATGTATATATATATACATGTACATATACATATGTACATGTATATATATATACATGTACATATGTACATATATATATATATATATACATATATACATGTATATTTATATGTATATGTACATATATATATATACATATACATATAAATATACATGTATATATGTATATATATATATATATATGTACATATGTACATGTATATATATATACATGTACATGTGTACATGTATATATATATACACATATGTATATATATACATGTACATATGTACATATATATATATATACATATATATATGTACATATGTACATGTATATATATACATATATGTATATATATATACATGTACACATGTACATGTATATATATATACATATATATATATGTACATATGTACATGTATATATATACACGTACATGTATATATATACACATGTGTATATATATACATGTACATATGTACATATATATATATGTATATATATATACATGTACATGTGTACATGTATATATATATATACATATATGTATATATATATACATATGTACATGTATATATATACACATGTGTATATATATACATGTACATATGTATATATATATATACATGTACATATGTACATGTACATATGTATATATATATACATATATGTATATATATATACATGTACATATGTACATGTATATATATATACATATATACATGTACATAACATATATACATGTACATATGTATATATATATATACATATATGTATATATATATATACATATGTACATGTATATATGTTATGTACATGTATATATGTATATATATATACATGTACATATGTATATATATATACATGTACATATGTACATGTATATATGTATATATATATACATGTACATATGTATATATATATACATGTACATATGTATATATATATATACATATATATACACATGTATATATGTATATATATATACATGTACATATGTATATATATATATACATATATATACACATGTATATATATATATATACACACACACACATATATATATATATGTATATATACATGTATATATGTATATATATATACATACATATATATATACATATATACATGTATATATATACATATATATATGTGTATATATATACATGTGTATATATATGTATATATATAATAAAACATTTCAGAGAGGAATAATTCATTTGTGATAATTAGCATGTCATGATATTAGTATGGTGAAAT